>JAPMOB010170147.1:0-12815 GCA_029875015.1 Lepomis gibbosus
ACTAGAAAACAAGCGGCCACAATCCTAAACACTAGCTCTTCCTTCCCATGCTGCCCTCCTCGCTGTTGGTGCTGACTCACAATAGGAGAAAACTTTTTATGAGGGACCTGAATCTTCAAATGTCAAGAAAAAACATTGTCTAAGAGATGCCTTTCGTTTGTTTCCCACGGTCTCACACAAACTCAGACGTTTCAGTGGCCGTACCTCTGCAGAGCAAAAGTCGGTTCTAAGTGGTAATAGAACAAGTATCAGGCTTATAGTCGTCTCTTAAGTAGAAAAAAATTTCAAGGCTGTGCTAAATTTAATGTCGCCCCAGCAGATGTGGTCAATGTCAGGGTTAAATTTACTCAACAACTCCAGACATGACAGTCATGACTTTAAAGGCTTCAGTATGCTCAAACCAAGACACTTATCTGATGGTCAAACAGCTGAAACTGCCTGATTTCAGACATTTCCATCCTCAGTGTGACATTGCCATGGTGGGGGAGGGGGATTTGATTCTGAATCTAACTTCATTTTAAGTCGACACATGACATGCCAACAAAGTGGTTTTGCAGGGTTTTAAGAGTGGAAAGGAGCAAACAAAAAACAAACTCCTTAGCTTTTAAAAAATATATTTTAGGGGCGTTTCTGCCTTTATTTCAGATAGGATATTGCAAAGAGACAGGACATAAAGGAGAGAAAGACGAGACGAAATGCAGTAAAGGCTGCATGCTTCATTTGAACTGGGGTCGCTGTGATAAAGACTCAGCATTGTACATGGGGTGCACACTCGTCCAAGAGATTTAGAACAACCTTGATCGCAGCTTCTATCTCGTCTAGAGGTTACAATTGTGGTTATTACTCCTCCTTGGTTCCAGCGCAAAGCTTGACAATGGCGTTAGTCCACCGGCAGCACTTGTTGGAACGCTTTTTCAGCCGAGAAGCCGTTGTTTCATATCATAATGACAGAACAGTACAAGTCAATCAGCAGAGTGAGTGGTTTCAAGGGTCTGGACCCTCAATTTCCATTGACTGTTTCTGTAACTTTTGGACACTGACCTGGTGTGTGGAAGTGAGAAAGTAAACAGTGTAGGGCTGGCCCCGAAGATTTGATGCTTCAATGGTCGGGGCCTGATTCGACTATCAATCTCACAGTGAAGCTTCGCAGCAAAATAAGGATCATGCTATTTTGGCGATATGGGAGGTGCTCAACGTCTGATTTTACATAGAACTATCAGTTTTCTCCCAATAAGTTAATATATAGCCTATTACAATACACATTTCAATGTTTAATGCTGTCAATAAACATGTAAAAAGAAAAAAAACTTTCAATAAATGTTTTTAAAGTGCGTAAATGAATCCAAAATTGTAATCCTAACCCTGGGTCGTCAGTGTGCATGTGTAGGTGTAGCGTGTATGTGTGTAGAAGCAAAATAGGAATGCTTGCTGAAGAGACGGAGCCCCAGCTTCACTGGTGTTGTGGAGAGTTGTCCACACCTGTAGAATTGAGAGGAACTGCAAAGTTAATTCGCGGTAGGTTTGTCACTATGAGCAACCCCTTTGATATTACACATAATTATTTGATTTATTGTTGATATAATGTTAGCAATGAGAGTTTTACTCTCCTTTGAATGTCCTTTATGGTGTTTTAGATAAGATGTGGTAAGCCTGTACAAAACATCTACAAACTGTAGCCTCAACCCAAAAAGTAGGTTTTATTGAACTTAAGTACAGAAAAAAATAATAATTGGTATCCTAGATCCTCGTACAATCCTGGACATGACTAAATCTCACCATCTCCTCTTCTAACTGAACCACAGCTGAAAATGTGACTAATAAGAGTGCACAGTATACAAGAGACATAAAGCATGCCCAAGTGTGGGAGAGAGATGTTGGTTTTTACAGGACAAAAGGCCAACCATGATGTCACCTTAGTCCCCTCACAACATAACCCCCTGACCTTGTGAAATGTGCTGATTTGATGAGTCTACATTTCCACTGCGGTTAAGGATTTTTGTTCAACAAGTCCCACAAACCAAATCCTAACAACAAAACCGAAACCTCCCTAAATACAGGGAAATGTGGCACTTTTTTGGGACTAACAGGCTGGTGCTGTCAAGAGTTGTGGCATAAAAGACCCTTTCTTAAACATATGACCAACTCTGACACAGAACTCCGAATACCCTATTATTTTTAGGCAGTAACATTATTAAGCCTTACATCAGTTGTGACTCACTGCATAAACTTTTTTCATTTAGATTTTCAATTTTCTTGGCAACATTTCCTTCAAAACACTCCCTTCTGACAAATTAGACACAGCAAGGGATGTAAACAAATAATTGTTTTTGTCATGTGAAAAACTTTAGCCTTGCTGTCTGGTATCTTTCCCTTACAAAGTTCGAGGTTGGACTAGTGAGAGCTCCACCGCAAGACTCCCACCCTCCAATTCCCTCTGCTTGTACTGTATGAGCCCAGAGAACCACATCCTGAAGGAGAGGAACGCAATCGACGGCAATGCCTCCTTGAACTGGAAAATTGGTTACACAATATGAACTTTTCACTGACGACTGTGTTGCTCCACTAAAAATATTACAATCACTGCTTTCATTGGAAGCCAAGCTGTGGAGGGAGCAGAGACGTTTCAAAGGGAA
Source organism: Lepomis gibbosus (assembly GCA_029875015.1). Lineage (NCBI taxonomy): Eukaryota > Metazoa > Chordata > Actinopteri > Centrarchiformes > Centrarchidae > Lepomis > Lepomis gibbosus. The sequence continues at coordinate 2,634 of JAPMOB010170147.1, forward strand.
ACAATAGCAAAAACCCCATAGAAAAACAGCAGGCCACTGATCATGGGATGTGATGGGAGAGATGTCTGTCCTTGATGTGAGTGCCAAGGTGAGAGGCTCCACTACTATTTCCCAGAATACTCTTGGGAGTTTGGGATCAAATGAGCACTGACCAAAGGATAGTTGTCTGTAATACGCATGGACAAAAAAGAACTACAGTAGCAGGTCTTATGCCATGGGCAAGAGTACAACATAATATACAGAGAAGGACTCTTACAGGGAAATACCCAATTTTATCTAGGTCCAATCAATTAAGACACATGGCATTTAACTGCAGACATTTAACTGAATTCTCCCTTAAAACCCAAAAAATGTACATGCAAGATAATTATGAAGTGAGTGTTGTTGTAAAATAGAATATATTAATGATATTAATAAGTATATTGTAAATATAAGTATATTGATAAGTATATTGATATTGATAAGTATTTACAGGCGGTTAAAGGGTAGACCAAAATTATATTTTTTATAAAAGATAAATAGGATTTTTATAGTTGACTAATATTATGTCCTGACAATGTCAACATTGACTGAAATGCCACAATGAGCTTGGATAAAAGTGGAAGTAATTCAGCTTTTTTCTCTTCCCTGCAACATTTTTCCAAAAAGTAATCTTGAGGGGTTAGTATCTAGACGTTTGCAAGAGCTAAAATGTACAAAATTAGCTTTGGCTATATTTTTGACTACCCATTAATGTTGAGGTTTCCAACAATCCCAAGTTTGAGACAAGAAAGAGAACTGAAACTGTACAGCTGGGGTGAATTGGCAGAATGTGGGATCAAGGACTTTTAAAAGGGGTGACTGTGCAGCTTTGGACCACACCTCACTTCACCCAACCCCCTGCCATCCTCTGTTTCCCCCTCACTAGGTTTCTGAAAAAGCCCTGGCCAGATTCAGAGCCACGACCCGTCCCCCTGCACCCTTCACGTAAAGAGGATCAGCATATATAAAGTGAGAGCACAATTTGGCAACACATCCCTATAATAACACACAGACCCTTGCAAGACTTTTTGCCAGGCGACTGGAAGAGGAAATAGAGGAGTATAAACAGCACTCACCGCGGCCAGGCTCGGATTTCCATGGAGCGCTGAGGCATCCTCTGGACAGCTCACACACACAACATAACGTTCAGGAAACACACGCAAATCTGAAGGCAGGCAAAGAAACAACACAGACCATGCTAGTTAATAACGTGGGCTCACCTCTAATTATGAGTCAAAGTCAGACAGAGGGAATTGTGGTGGAGGTTTGAATTTACATCTTCATACACCAAGTATTTACTATCCCTCAGACCAAGGAGAAAATGGCAGTTCACAGATAATTGCTGAGCTTTATGAGCCGCGTAAGCAGCATGAAATATTAGAACATTTTATGTTAACAATGGCTCTTGGGAGTAATATGACTCTTTCATCGGCTTCAAGGCAAAGACCATTTACAAAAACAATACTATTACATATATTATATCATAATAATAATAAATCTAACCAACCTCAACATGTCACCTCATCTGGACTTCAAAGCTGGCAAATATCTGATCTATTGCCTGATACACAGCCTTCTGTATGTAAATAACTTGCAGAGCAATGGAAGCCAAAAATACGTAATGTTACTCATACTTCTGCATCGTCACGAGTATCATGACGGCGTGCTTAATGACAAATAGTGATACAGTTGAACATACTGATGAAGTAGTAACTTGTGTAACCTGTGTAAACAAATGATCAGGCGCATTAGCAAAATATAACAACATTGTTCATTTTTGCATTCTTGAACTGTTCAAAGGTTTTACAATAGTGTTGAATTTAGTCTGCACAAGCTCATATTCCTCCTCAATGGCCATTTTAAAAACATTGGTTTTGCTTCAGTTGTATGGATTAGTGGTTTATAAACACAGCCAATGCAGGCACAGAACTTGCATATACAACACACTAGCAGTAATGCACGCGTACCTTGTGTGGAGCATATAAGAAGATGAATCCTCAGGCCACTATCAGGGCAAACTTTTCATTTGTACAGACAGACAAATATACTGTATATAAAATATATCTCGAGCCCCCAACCAAGTCAAAATTTCAAGAAATTATATCGTCTAATCTAACAGGCAGATTGCCATGAAACTAGCTGAGCACATTTATCCACTGAACGAAATAAATCCTGTCATTTTAATGACGTCCTGGCTGTTCCTGTAATGCCAACCTCAGGACAAACTTTGTAGTTTGATCATAGCCTGAGAATAGGAAAAATGTCAGTATGTTGTTTTTTACTCTCAAACTTTTGTGAGGAAAAATCAAACTAAGCTTAATCAGAAAATACCTCTGCATTCCAACTGACTTATTATAGCAACAAAGTTTTAAAAAGTCCTATTGTGGTCTAGCTATAAGTCTTGCCATTTTGCAATATATAACTAGCCAATCAGAATGAAGACTTTTTAACCAACTGTTTCGTGGCTAACTGACATTTTTTACATGACCTGACCACTATGTCCAGCCAACTCAGTGGACCAAATTACACAACCTTTGACCCCAGACTAAACTGGGTCTGATTTGATGTGTAACGGACCTGCTGAGAGTAGCCGTCATCTCAGTCTGCAGCAGGCCATTGCTGCTTTAACATCCAAACCCCTATGGAGCAGATATTAACTTTACTGACAGGAAGAGAGCCATGTTGGTCCCATGAAAAGGTGGCCAAGGGTCACAAGCACTAGATGGGCCATGGAGATAGATTCTCATTGCCCTCCATAGACAGCTCTCCAATATTTCTCTCTCCCACTCTCAGTAGCCTCTAAAGGAAACCACTTAACGGCTGCCTGTTTTCAGCAACACCCCGAGCAGGTAGGGACAGGACATAAAAACAAGTGAGGGGAAGAAAAATCAACATGCAGACCACAGATGACTTGCTCTTTCTGTGGGAAATTTGGCTGAGTATGAGTCATTGAGATGTCTATTCCTGATTCAACTAACTGGGAACTGATTAGTTGAAAACATATAAGTTCTGTACCCCCATAAAGCTGCTTGAGAATACATCTGAGGTTGAAGTGCCGCTTCAGAAAATTGGAAACCAGGTTGAAGTTTTTCCCTATAAAAAAAACAAACAAAAAAGAAATACAGTTAATAGTAAAAGATAGCAGAGAGATACCCAAGTAAAACAATTGTACATGTGACACCATTTCCAAGGCCTGAAAAACTGTATTGTATTGACACCACCAGTGGGGACATTTGATGGGATGGGACTTTCTGGAGGGTGTGCTCTGGCATTGTTGTCATTTCCTGATACCACACAGATATCATTTATTCTGTAGAATGTATAAAAAACATGGACGTAGCCTCCTCGATGTCACAAATAAGTTTCTGAAGAGTAATTGTGAAGCTCAACATGGGAGGCTGTCACCATCTTGGCAGTGCTTGATTCGCCTAATCCAAAAATGGGCAAAGTGTCTTCGAAGCGGAGGCAGCCCACATTGAGCCTGGTTGGTACCCACCTCAAAGCGACCATGTCCTTAATTATGCATAACTTTAAACCTTAATAAATCAAACAGTTGAGTTATATACATCCAGTTTTAATGAACAGGGAAATTAGCTACAGAGGCCTAAACTGTTTTTTTGTAAGAGGCTGAAAACATGTTTATTTCTGCTGTAACGCTGGGCATTTTAACATGAAGATTGACCTGTTTTTTGAACCAATCTCAAGTGGCCATTCAATGAATACAGTTTTTGGCACTTAACTTTTCAGCTCCGGAGGTGGCCGCTTGCCTTTATTCAATTTACCATCTTGACACAAAACAGCCACTGTTGGCATTCAAATTGTGCAAATGTTATTCAGACAGTGAAGAAGTGGTCTAGAGATCAAACTTGTAGGAATACAGCAGCTGTACTCCCTTAACACAAAAAAACAATGCCTAATCCAACACATTATTTTGCTGTTAGCTGTATATGCTTCAGTCTAAAAGGCCATCATACTCAGAACCATTAATTTAACTGACCTCCCAGTTTGGCACAAGCAGAGAAACCATGGCCCGGGCCTCTGCTCTATTTGTCATGGAATGTTTGTCATGGTATGTAAGATGTGCTGGGCAGAAACAGCGGCCTGTTGCCTAATCTGGTAGGAATTTGTTGACTTAAAGCAAGGGCCTGGCTAACACGCTATCCAATTGTTCTTTGTAAACAAGACAACGGTGCTGAGAAGCTGACAGAGCATGCTCACCCTTTGGTACCTTCGTCTTCTTGATACAGAGAATATAAAACTATACCCTGCTTGACTTTACCACCACCTCTGTATTATTTCTTGTTTGGTATTCTCACATTGCTGTTGCCGTGTGAAAACCTCATTACCGCTAATTATGGGGATTTAGTATTTAAACTTTAATTAAGGGATTACATGTCTTCCATAGTTTGAGAAAATCCTGACCTCTTGCACCCAAGGCGCTTTCAGAACTCCCTGGATAATGTCAAATATGCAGTGTCATCCAGCTAAAAACGAGGCTGTCTTTGTCTCTGAAGAGCTGACATTTTGGAAGTCTGAGGTTTTTGCCCGTCGGCAACAACACTGACAGTCACTCACAAATATAACTTGGGATAACTTGGAAATGTCTCCCCTGTTGACATAGAAGTAGGACAAAAGCAGTGCATAAGCATTAACATACAACACAGAACACACAGCATGTTAATAGTATTGGCGGGCGCATAAGTGTGCCTTTGCGAACATTCGCCTTTCTGTTAGCTGATGCCACTCAGCACTAACTCAAAGCATCTAATTATCATCTTCAAAACGAAGCAGTCCTGTGATTCTCTGGATAATGACATGCAATTACAGTGACAGTTTGCCACAAAACTGCCACAGGTATATGCTTAAATGCACTGGCCAGTGATAAATGGCCAGCTTTCTTTTTCCCTGTGCTTGTGGTTGAATTCGCAACCAGGGTCACTACTTTAGTAAACGCTATTTATACTGGCAAAAATATAATAATATCCATAACTTGGTGGGAAAAAAATTCAGAAAAGGCCAGTTAAAATGAAACTAAAGCAAGAAGTCCAAGGTTTATTAACGCTTAGATAGATAAGAGAGATTAGATAGATGTTCTATAATCCACATGGTGAAATATAGGAAATACTGTTTGTTACTATGAAACTAAGCAATTACAATTAATATTCTTCTGAAGATAATAGGGAAAAAATATTACCTTGGTGACAGGCTTGTCAGTTTAGCACCTATGGGAATGAATCTGATCTTCAAAGGCTATTAAGAAGTAATTCTGCCTCCAGCAAACTCACATGTTAGACAATGATGGACAGTTTAGCCAAGATTTGCGAAAATACAATAAAATCTCTCAGAGACAGAACAAAAACAAATATCTATCCGCGTAATAAAAAGGAGATTTATCAGGAATAAACATTCATTTCGTGAGATTTGCCATTAAATAACAAAGCATGTTTGTGCACTTTGCTATGCATCAGTTTCACAAAGTCTCAGATGATTACAGTCTAGAGCCTCATTTACATTAAGTTTCTGAAAAAAGATATTTGTCACCCCAAATTCCATGATGATGATGATGATAATAATAATAACAATAACGCTACTACTAATCATAATAATAATAATAATAATAATAACAATATCTTTATTTATGCTATAACCTATTGAGATACTATTTCCTAAGAGACTTGGTGGTAAATTGTCAGATGAAAGAATCTCATCTTACCGGCTAAGTGACTGTTCATCGGCCCAATTATTTTTCAATAATCAGGGACTAAATATAACAGGGACACCAACTCAAATCCTTTACCTACCACTGAGCATATAAAACTCTTCTGGTTTTATCTGCTTCAGACTGGGAATCCCTGTTCTGCAGCAAGTGGTCCATGCAGTAGAGTGGCCATGTGACAGCTTAAATAGGGATTTATAGGAATCATTTTACATCTTGTTTTGTCAACCAAGAGCTCAAGTAACAAGATAACTGTAACTCTATAAATAGCATGGGTCTAGGTATAATGACAGTGACACATTTTCTGCAGTATTGGCTCAGAAAAATTGCATTTGCAAGAAAACAATGACTATTTGCTAACATTCAACTTCAATGTTTGATTGATAATGTAGTACTAGTAGACCATTTTATCTATAATGCAACAGCAAAAATAAACAAACTTACATAAAAGCTTCCCCAGCGGTGCACTTCCAGGCCCCTAATGCAGCCATGTTCTGTTTGTGGTTTTTTGGGGGGATTTGAGGGCTTAAGTCTGATCTTCAGCAAGTAAAATACATGTTGGATTGAGGTCAGGTGAGTGACATGGCCACTTACATAAACAAAAATGTGTCACTGTCCAATGTCTTATGGACTCCACTGTACAGTGTGGACATCTTCTTGAACCAGGAGACATATGTTAATGTTAGAATTATGGGTACATATGCTATACCTCCCTCACTGAATGTCTTTAAAGTTGGGATCCATGGAATTTTGTCTCTTTAATACTTGGTGTACATAAAGTATGTAGTAATACCAGATATGCCAACAAGCTTTAAATGGAGTGCTTCATTAATCCCAAAGGGAAATTTCATTAACACACTGCATGGAATGTTGAGAATGTTTGTCATAAATAATAGCATTACTTTATTGGAAACAAAAATGCAGATACTGTTATTCTTTAAATAGGAAAGCAGTAATCATGTATCATCCAATCTGGATGTCAAACCAGAGAGGAATGCATATTTGTATCTCTGTTTTGTTTTCTCTGCCCTTTCTGGTTCCAGGAAGCAAGAATCTTTCATTGCACATTCAAGGCTTTTTATGTTTTCAGAAGCTTTGATTTAGTCCGTTAGACTCTTTAGCCTCATGTCTAGTTCCACAACTATTCTCTTTGCTTTCCCTGGTGGGTTGAGCTTGCCAATTCCCAGGACAAGTTTGACGGGGACGTCTGGACATGGAGTTGGGAACCAGTGCAACACCATGGCCTGAGACATCAGCTGTTGCTCCAACTTTATAACGTCCTGCACAGCGCAGAGTTGCTCTTGGCCCTCTGCCCAGGTTTTCTCGTGCTAAGCTTACATTCATGTTTCTCTCTCACAAACAGTTTGCTAGTACCTCCTCTGGGAATGAGTGGCCCCTTTTTGTGGCAACTGTGGCCCACAGTGGTGTAATACCCAAATCTGTAGAGTAGAGACTTTAAAAGGTTTCATTTGTACTTCCTTCAAGAGAAGATGGTCTTGCTTAATTGTTTTGAAACCCAATGCACAACAATATTATGACAGGTCAAATCAAACAGTAAACAAGCCAGCACGCCATGTTTTCAGAAATGTGGTTGATATACTTCTACCATCAGGAAAAAGGCACAGACTCCATAGGCTGTTGCCAAGGCAAAAAAAAAACTGTACTTTCGACACACATACGCGTGTACGCATGCACACGCTTTCATCGCTTCCTGGGAAAACAATGAGAGGAAAGAAAAGTCAACAAACCAAAAGGCACCCAGTGACTAGGACTGTAAAATGGAACAGAAGGGTGAGAGGCATTCAGACCAGGGTCAAAGGTAAGCCCCCATGGAACAGACTTCATTAACTTCAGTCATATCCTGAGGATATCATTAAAACAGCCATAGAAAACATAGCCTACTTCTCGCCATCCACATTCCTGGCAGCCCTTGCTGGTGTGACTCCTGCAGGAATCACTAAGAAATTGTGCTCTGATATTCCTTTTCCTTACCAGGGGTGTTGGACTCGGGGAGGGAAAGGGAACTGAGTTTACAGGGCCCTCGTATGTGGAGGGCCAACAAAGATACTAGAACCAATAGCCCTGGATGCGGGGAGGGGTCCTTAGAAAATGTTTATGTACAGGGCCCAGATTTTTGTGTGATGACCCTGTTCCTGAATACAGTGGGTCCAGGGCATTTTACAGGAATACTTCACTGTCTTCAGTGCATTTACACGCACCTGGTTATTCCGAGCTTTCTGCAGTAACCTTCTTTAACAATGTAAAAAAGTAACCACGTTTCCATAATCAAGATTAAAATAAACCTGTTTAACACAGCAAAACTATACTGGAGAAAACCAATTACTTGTCCATGGATGTACTAGATTTTTAACAGGATTTATGTGCCAACACGTAAGGAAAACATCATCATGGCAATAATGCCAACTAATGAAAGGAAAGACGATAGCTTGTAGCGATGCATCTTTGTATGCAAAATAGTATAATATAAACCTGAAACTGAAATAACTAAGTCTAAATGGTTTCTACATATGAACAGAAGATTATTTTAAAAATTCAGGCCCATGTGCACTATAAGGAAAAAATGAATGGCTTAAGGTTCAGTCAGGCCAAATGTTTCCACCAAAAATGAAAAAGACCTTTTCAGGCAGGAATATTACATTGCATTAATACACTTTAATTATGCCAACACTACTTCAAAAGCATGGCACTAAGAAGTAGAGAAATCCGATTACCCACCAGCTGCATGTAAACGCAGGTTTTACAGTAACGTGGTTGTTGCAGTGCATGTAAAAGGCATTCTCCAATTTCCTGCCGTAACCTGATTTCTACTATTAACCGTGTTTCTAGTGTGCATGTAAATGCAGTGACTGTATGTCTGGAGAACTGCAATTCCCACACAGCTCCTTTATGAACAGGAGTTGAATCAGCAGGACAGTCAGACATCAGTGCCTGAGAATCCTGCTCTTTTGACATCCCTGCTTTGATGTGGACCCCCTCCTTCTGTCCTCAAGTGTGGGTGGAGAGTTGGGGCTTAGGGAGAGAGAGAGGGGTGGAGTGGTGAAGGATGAGAGAGCATGAGGAAGTTACCCATATTTAAGTGGGGGCTTTCCTGGAAGGACATCACTCTCTGTGTGTAACTGTAACTACGGCCGTAGCAGCGCACTGTGCCTTATCATCCTGCACAACGTCCACCTGAAACAATATTTGCACATGAGTGTTCAATTTAACATTTGGGTGACCCCTTCATCGCAGTTACAAAATACGCCGCAGCATGGTAGCTCAGGCCAACCCATAATGCAGCATGTGACTAAAGTGGTGGGGAGCATTTTGGAGCACAGAACAATTATCAAGGGAAAAAAAATCTAGTTCTCGGAAACATAATCTGAAGAGAGAAATGCAGTCGCAACACAAAATGTCATTTTTAATCATCATTATACCTTAATTAGCCCAAGAGGCCACAAATCTCTCAAAGTGATGCCACTGTTTATATTAAAAGAGCATTCAGAATGGGGAGGATGCAAACTGCTTATTTTGCATTAAGCAAATCATTTGGATTCATGTTGTGCAGAGCAGTTTTGTGGACTTAAATTATGCACTCTGCCAGCCTTTTAAAACTCAGATCAAGGTCTCACTAGAAGCCTGCTGTCTCTGCTTGCTGGGTCCACTGCAAATCTGCTAGCACACGTTTATAAATCTTAACAGATAAACCATGGCACACGTGGTGATTCTATCTAGATTTGCTATCACTGACTAATGATGGCAGGTATCACTAATCAATGGGTAAGTCCATGAAGAAAAGTAGAAAATTCTATGTTGAACTGTCTGAAATTCAGAATTTTATTTATTTATTTTATTTTATATACTTTTAAATGTTTGAATGATGTAACACATTGGCCTTACACGAAAAAAAATGCCTGGAAAGCATTAAGGTTTACAATTATGTGTTCCTGACAACACAAGACCAATTTGGCACACAGCACCAGATTGACATCTGTCCACAGGACAAACCACTCAGTTCACAAGAGCACATGACACAGGCCTGTTTCTTTCAAAATGAAGCAAGAGCAGAGAATAACAGCGACATCCTCCGAAACGTTTCAGTAATTCCTAAAAACAAGGCATTCTGGTCAGGCTGAACACTTTGCATGAGTTCAAGAGAGAGTGTGTGCCATCTCCCAGACCAGATTGTGGTAAATGGGAACAGTCACATGAATGTGATCCGTGCTCAGGCTCAGGCTCAGGCCCTAATTATATGGGAAAAGAGTGTGGTGTGACAGCTATGGCGGGGATTGCGGTTGTGTCCTAAGAGACTACAGCTGACCCTGCGGAGAAGGAGAAAGTGAGAAAACATAAAGAGACGACACAAGGAGAGGAGAGGAGAGGAGAGGAGAGGAGAGGAGAGGAGAGGAGAGGAGAGGAGAGGAGAGGAGAGGAGAGGAGAGGAG
>JAPMOB010170203.1:0-13888 GCA_029875015.1 Lepomis gibbosus
ATAAGTAACCAGATAGAAAACCTACAAGCTTGCTTCAGAATTTTGCTTTGTCCGTGTAACATCTGAGCCACAGCATGAAAGCACTCAATATCTTATCTTCAGCACAAAGCAAGCGTCACGATCCTGCTACTACACAGGCACCGAAATAAACAACAACACTGATTCTGGCACACGCGCTGACACACGCAATTATCTCTAGACAACAGATGAGTCATGCTTCATTTTTAGATCAACTAATACCCTTTTTAATAACGGTCTTTTATAGATGTAAGCTTTAAAAAATCATGACACAACTGGTCAGGATTTATTATAAGCAAGAGGGAACTATATACCCATGTACCTACAGTGGTGGAATATATATATAGGTATATTTACTCATGGACTGTACTTAAGTACAAATATGAGGTTCTTGTACATTAATTGAGTATTTTTATAATGCTGTATGTATATACTTCTACTCCACAAGATTTTAGAGGGTAAAATTGCACTTCCTCTTGTATTTGACAGCTGCAGTTACTTGTTTGCAGATTGAGATTTTTCATATGATACAAGCATATGTTATATGTATCTAAGGTTTATTAGCTTTGTTATTCTGTTATACATACTAGACAACTTCCCAGCAGTACAAGTAGTTAAAACTAGCCCTGCTTTGTCAGACAGAAAGCTCTTCACACTTTAAAAGAAGTAATGTTTTGGATTTTTCTGTACAACTGAAATTATTTCATATATAAAGAATAGTGGACTGTGATCAAATTTACAGTGAGCACCTACTTTTTATCACACACATTTGTTTGCCACAAGTCACCCCAAATACTGTGGGACCTTCTAACTTTCAAAGGAGGCACAAAGCAATGACACTAAAATATAGCTTATACTGCCACCTCGTGGTTACATATGACATTGCATCTTTCCACTGCATATTAGCCTTTGAATTCATATTTTACTATTTTGATGTAAAATACAATGTTGACTAAAGTAACTGTTGAAGTCAATCATCTCCAACAACCCCTGTTCCTTTTAATACAGAGCTTCAATATGAAGTGACTTGCATATTAATTAACTTCAGAGGTGGAAAACATTATACATTATACATGAACTCCCACCCACTTCAGAATAATTCAGTCTCTAGGAGAGCCTCCTCATTACTTCATACCTGAATTCAAAGATGCCTCTTGCATATTTTATCAGGAGTCACTTAATGATTCACAACATTAAGGAGAAAAAGAGGAAGCCAAAATTAGAGCTTGTTTTGCTTCTGAGAGGAACCTCTAATCACAATTTGTGAAGTAAAGCATGTTTATTGCAGAAACAATTGTCTGTAATTTGATTTATTCTAAGAATATGTTAAACATGTTTAATTGAGTTATATACAAATAAATAAATGATTCAATATAATGCTGGTTTGTATGAAAATTATTATATAATGTGAAAGTGATATTCTTTCTGCCCTGCACTCCAATCCAACAGCCTTTTGGAGACATTGACACCAATGAACCAGAAGCAGATATCTGAAATATTAAGAGCTCTGTGGAAAATAGCCCATAATTAAAACTCCTGGTGCTCTTTAAATTGCAATATTTGCTCAAATAATATAACCCAAAGAAAGACTGTGCTAATTTCACTATGTGTATAATGAATAATATTTAGTTATATTATAGTCTTTTTTTTACCAAGACTTTTGAGTTTCTGACAGACTGTAGCAGAATATGTCACAAATGTTTTAAGTCAAACTTAATTTCTAACACAATGATTTAACATATTATAAAGACAATTAAGAAAAGATGAACAAAAATTTAGAAGCAATTCTACTTCTTTATTTCATACTTCATGTCAAGATATCTTTTCATATGAAGATATGCCTCATAACAAAAGAACGTGTTTAAAGAATGAAGAAAATTGTGGCTCACAAAATAAAGGCATCCTCTCATAATATTCTTTACAAAGTCATCTTACAACGAACAAAAACAAGAACAACGTCTCAGTTGCAACAGCAGAGTACGATAAATCAAAGTTCCTCACTAAACTTTTGACTTTAACCTAACTGCGACAGAAGAAAAAAAAAGAACAGAATCTGTACATACAAATACGCTTTAGCTCCTGAGATTCTCTGTGGGACAGAGTCATTGCTCTAAACCTGCTCCATGGCAATGCAAGCACCAGTGAGAATTTTCTACCTTCAAAGTGAAATGGATTTTATATCATCCCTTATCGCTTTTGTTGAAATCACTACTTTAAAAAAAAGCTGTATTACAAACAACTCCTGTGTCCTGATGCAATTATTGCAATGGTGGAAGCTTTGGAGCAACATCTGACCCTGCCATACACAACTGGTGATGTGAACAAGTGCCAAAAAATTAAACTGCAACCAGAAGAAAGTCTTAACTGCATCTCCCTGTGCTTACTTGAGCCAATCAACACCACCTTTATATTTTTTTCTTTGAAGATGCCATTTGATCAGAAATAGAAAAACAGTGACCAGAGTACCTTCTTAAGCTCATTACAAAAGTAGATATAATGTAGGGTATGTATAATCATCTCTTGTTCACAAGGACAGTTAACAAGCAATGACAACAACTCTCTTTAGCGACTGAAAACTTTGGTGATGCAGAAACAGCTTGAGATACCTGAACACTTCACTTCAATATTGCTCTGACAAAGGAAATCATAAGCTGTACAATATTCACTGACGGCACCACCGTTTGACGCACACATTCATACATATGAAAACCTTACAAGAAGTTGGCAAGCAAATATGCATGTATACAGGAGAGCTGCACAGACGACTATGTGTCTGCTGTCCGACTGCTCCTAAAGGACGAAGACAGATGGCTTTATGGCTGGTACTATTACACTGTTTACATTTTCCACCACCACCACCTCCCTATCTTACATTTATACACAACAAAGTGAGAATATTGGTTCCAGGGGGAGGCGTCTTTATACCTCCCTTTTTTAATCTCCACTGTGTTTTCACATATGCCTTCTTTTCATTACTTCCTCCAATCGTCAGGTTTTTTTTTTTTCTGGGCCTCGCAGATCCAAGATTTGGGGTTTTGGGCGAAGACAAACACATTTCCATCTGTTAGGGAGATCTGTTCATCCAATAGATGCATTGTAGATGAGTCCTTCTGTTCTATGCCAAAGTCCCAGTTGACATATCATTCATAACAGTCATCCATTATCTGTCTTTTTTATCTGGCAAAGAGTGCGATGAAAAATCTGTTAACTTAACACACAAATTGTTCCTTCGTGCTGCTGATTCAGTTCTTCCCCATTAACAGGACAGGTGAATTGGTCTCCACTGATGTCCTTCACCCCCTAGTGTCCGTTGGTCTCAGGGGCCAAGGCGGGGGTGGAAGGAGTGGAGGAGCGTGAAGCTACTGAAGCCTTCTCTCCACCAGGACTGGAGACTGAGGGCACACTGTCGGGGGCCTTGACCCCGGCAAGACTGAGAGGAGACACCCCGGCTGCTGCTGCTGCCGCCGCAGCCGCCGCCACTGAGGCCACAGTGGCAGCCCTGTTTGCAGTGATGGCAGAAACTGGTTTTGGTTGAGCCTGAAGTCCTGGGCTGCAGATGAGGTGATGCCTCTCCCAGTCTTTATGCTGACAGAAGGAGCCGCAGTAGCGAGCGGCGTTGCAGCCGCTGCACGTCTCGCTAGCTTTGCGGCCACAATTCCAGCAACACTGAGGAAGAAAGAAGAGACAAATGTAAGTTTTCACAGGAACGTAAGGTCAGAAATGAAGATTTTTGCCTTTATTTGAGTAAGCTTGTTTCAACATAAAAGCGGAAACAAGCTGTGAACGTAACATCAACTTTTCAATTAATATGGTGAACTTGTCAACACATCAAGCAGATATTTAGCAATGTTGTAGTCATATTCCTCGTCACCGGACAAATGGAACTTCAGTATTTCCTCTTTTGTACACTTTTTTACTCTCCACCAACCCATGAGGAAAATATTTAGCTTATTAGCTGCTAAATTCTCCAATATGTCTTTGTCTATCAGCTGTTTGGGGCTGGACAAACTGCAAATAGTGTAGAGTTTTTCCACGCAAAACAACTATCTGCGTTTACTGCTGTAAAAACTCTGTAGCGCTAACTCCAGTGATATGTGTGGGTTCATTAACTTGAGCAACTCCTGCCACTCTGATGTACTCACTTGATCCAATTTTAATGTAAAAAAAAAAATCACATATAGCAGCTTTAAATGTAGTGCACATTTAATTATAAGCTGAATGTAAAAATATTAAAAAAAGATTCTATAAAGCACCTGTATGCAGAACTTCAATTTTTAAAATGCAGGACTTCGTCGACATCTCTGCTCACCTCGCTGGAATCCTCCTGCTCGTTGATGACCAAGATGGCGTCCTCTTGAGCCTTCCTCTTTGCCTCACTCAGAGTCTTTTCCATCTTAGCCCTCTCTGCAGCAATCATCTCAAAAGCCTTCTGTTCAGCCTCTGCTACTGCTTTCTGGACCTCATCCATGGCCTGACGCTTCACCTCATTCACCGCCTCTTCTATGTATCATGGGAGACAGGTGTTTTAAGTTTAGCTCAGCTTGTTTAAACTCCACGGATCAGCAGGTTATGTGTGTTCTACCTTCAAACATTCATATGTCATCATTTTTCTCCTGTAATCTTGATTAATGCTTGAGTAAAACTCATTGTGATCCCCTTTGTATCTAACTAAATATATGCACACTTTTTTTTTACATTACACATCAACACTTTAAATTTCAAAATTGATGGTGGTTCTTACCAGCTTTTCTCCAGATCTCATCTGTAACGTATGCTGAGCCTGGCCGTGGAGCAAAGTCGCGCTGGGAGTCTGCGGGAAAGCAGAGACAGAAGGGATTAGCACCTGCCAAGGCTTAAAGATATTAAGATGATTAATTGTTAAAATAATGGTTGACTGACAGCTCAATCAAGGTAACCGGTGCTTACAAAGAAAGGCCACGGGGCAGGCAGAGATATTATCTTTGTCGCCTAGTCTTTTCTTTTGTCCTTAATGCAAACAAGTCAGCATATCTAGGCCACACAACCAACGTAATTGTTGTTTAGTAGAGTCTTGGACAGATCTGAGATCTGACAGCTTTAGAAAGGAATGTGTTTGGCTTGGAGGGAATTGCAGACCAACAAGCTGTGTCAACATTCTGTCTGTTCCCGCAAATCTCTCTCTACCCGTGCATGTCAGTTCATTTCTGTCTCTCTACCAGGCTCTGCCTCTCCAAAACTGCCGCCTGCCTCATCTCTTCTATCTCCATTTGTTATATCCACCGTCTCACCACCGCTTTCTCCCTTTTACTTCATTTCCATCCTCTCTCCTCAACAAGCCTGCATGCACCATCCCTGCCGCCTTTCCACCCCCACTACAGTCTTCCTCAGCCCAAGCCCAGGCAGGCGGGCAGGCTTCCCGGTTGGGGGCCCAGATGGTGCTCTGGCAAGTCAGCCAGCACTGGGTCTCTGAGCCTGCAGGACGGCAGGACGGCCCTTCTGTGGCCGATATGGCAGAGGCCAGTCCTGGCACCTGTCTGTGACTATGGACCAGCAGGGGGAAGGCTAGGCTGGCACTCAAAGAGAACCGCGGCAGTACACAGCAGACTGGGGGACTTAACTGTGGAGAGACTCACTAACACACTGAGATGTGACTTAGATGCAGTTTTCTCAATGGCCACTAGACGGAGTATGAAATAAAAGAATGCTGTCCTGGTTTATGCTCAGACCTTTTAGAAAAGTACACCTCAGGATGTTAAAATGATTATATCTTATTATTAAGAATCCACACTGCATTTAGACTCAGCTTTTGTAAAAGACTTGAGACTTCTTGTATATCTAATCTCTGTATCCTATATGTATACATTTCCTGCCAGGACATAAATGTTTTTGAGATCTGATGCTCTTCAATGATGCTTATTCCATTCAATTGAGTATGAGTTGAATGAAAAGTCATTGGTGTTCAACGCAGTGTCTAGCATGTAAAACTCAAATCATGGAGCACAGAAACAAAATTCTATTCTTTCTCATGCTTTTGTGTGGCAGACATTTAGGAATGGATCTCTCAATACTTGGGCAAAAAAACACTATCTGCATAGATAGACAATACCATCGGGGTCAATGCATTTTTTATGAATGTGTTAGGATTGACCCTTTAAGTGTAACAACTATTTGATTTTCATTTGTTTGGCTTAAACCCCGGGGTTCATTAAGCAATCTTCCCTTGTGGAAAACAATAGGCACCAATCTAAGAAATGACAACAAAATTATTGGTCTCTGCGGCATACCAACATGACTGAATTGAAATTAGCGGCACCCACCCGACTCTGCAGAGTGGGGGCTGTGTGTCTTGGAGAAGGGAGCGGAGCCCGAGCCTCCTTTGCGTGGGTCTTCTTGTTCGCTCGAACGCCGTCTCCAGTAGTTGAGCTCCTCACGATCGGACTCCTGGCATCGTCTGAGCACGCTCACTGACCTCCGTGTCTTTTCCACCATGTCCACAATGCAGTTCAACACCTAGAGGATGAAGAGAAAACCAAATTGTATTGAGTGAGTTTGCTTTAATTATTTCTGACTGAAGTGCAACCAGATTCTATCACTACTCAATAAATGTAATGTAATTTTAGGCAACTATGGTGGGTATTGTTTCTTAATGAAATCATGACTGCACATGGCACAGTTCTTGATCTGTTGAAGTGGCTAAAAATCTTCATAGCAAAGAACCTATATTTTAACATCGGTTATATGAAAATCATCCCAATTAGTAGCAAAACGTGCCTCGTTTCAATGCCTGTGAAAAGTTAACACGTTTTAGCATTGGACCCCAGTAAAACAAATTACATTTTACATTCTTTCTATATCACAAGCCATTAGCAGTGGTAGTGCCTGTCTACAGACTTACATGGTCCAGATGCCTCCATTCATCAGCCCACTCTCTGTCTGTCAGTCTGTGGTCCACCGGCTCCTCGCGGTAGCCACCGTTAGTGCCTGATTAAAACACACACAGGACATACCACAGGCCAATGTCATTAACATTCTTCATGTAAGAAAAGCCACAACTTACAGTAAGCGAGTGAAAGGTGTGTGTATGTCTGTATTTGTGGCAAATCCGCACTTTGTTAAGACGACAAAAAAAATAATTTACTTTCAATTTTGAGATACAGTAGAAACGGTTAGTTTCAATACTTCACCACAACATATTCTGTGATGATTATAAATTGGGAACACATATTCAGCAGAAGAGACGGCACCTTCTTACATCCAGAATTAAGAGTGACAGCAATGAAGTGGGTAGGAAAAAAAACAAAACAAGAAACAAAAAAGATGCGAGATGGACTGAGGGATTATGAGGGGAAAAAAGGTGGGGTGAAAGAGAAAAGGAGAAGCCTGTGATGCAAAACAGACTTCCAGCACCCAGAGCCTGCACACATCTGGAAGTCAGCTGTCAACCACACACACAAACACACACACACACTCCCCAAACGTCTCCCTTAGCACCTCCCCTCCTGGAGCTCACAGCATTCCAGTTGGGAGACACTCAGGCTGAGTGGAGCGGCTCCACTTCTAAATACAACCAGCCGGTCTGACACTCACTGTGGACCATTGCAACCCCACACACACACACACACACACACACACTTACTGAAC
Organism: Lepomis gibbosus; assembly: GCA_029875015.1. Classification (NCBI taxonomy): domain Eukaryota; kingdom Metazoa; phylum Chordata; class Actinopteri; order Centrarchiformes; family Centrarchidae; genus Lepomis; species Lepomis gibbosus. The sequence continues at coordinate 7,639 of JAPMOB010170203.1, forward strand.
TATCTGATTCCAATTCAGTTATTACACAACACTATGACTTAAGCAATAGCTAATTGTACAATTAACAGTAATAATAGTTTGAACACACAAACATGTGCTCATGCAAAAGCCCAAAGTGTCCTGATACATGTCCATACGCACAGACACACACAGACTACAAAGAGTCAGCTAACCACAACCTCTTAAAATTGAGTAACAAACAGCCAACAAGAAGCCACATGCACACTAAGCCTGCTGAACAGAATAATGATTCCCCCTCACACACACACACACACACACTAGCTTTCCCTCGACCTCTTCTCTACTCCTGGTTCTCATCAATGTTCATCAGTTCAAAGCCACAAGTGTGTGGACTGATGTGTTTTTGTGTGTGTGTGTGTGTGTGTGTGTGTGCGCCTATAAGTTAAGTGGCGGCAGGCGGGCGGGAGGCTGTCAGACAAGGGACTAAGGCCTTGTAAACACAGCACCTCTAACATGAACATATCAAGGTGTGTTTCTGTGCATGTGTGTTTGTGCCTGTGAGCTACTGCTGTTTCCACTGTGTGCTGACAAGCCCCAAATGGAGGGTAGATATACACCAGAGTTGATACAACCCTCCCTGCCTGGACAGTATGGCTCTGTTTATACACATGTGGACTCCAGAGATATACGGAGACGGCTACACAAACACAGAGACCACCCGTTATCGCTCAGAATGTGTGTGTCGTTTTTCATGAATGTGTTAATTTCTAAATGAATCAGCCACTTGCATTCACACTGGTGTGAGGAACCACACTGAGGTCAAAGTTTTTGGTGTTTAAGCGGTTTGCTGGAATGTTATTTCTCATGTAATTCAGGTGTACATGACACTGGTTTAATCTCCACAATGATGTATGATAGCCTACAACTATCAATTATTACCGCCAAATAATGTTTTTTTAAGGAACTGAACATTTCCACACAACCAGCAGCCATGACTCAGATAGAACTTTGCACCATGTCAGCAGTCATTAATTTTAAATCTTAAGGGAAAAAATGTGCTTAAGTAAACCTTGCCAAAAAATGACATAAGCATAATTTTGCTTCTTCATCACATACCAGGGAGTCTGGGCCTGTCTTTGAGCTCACGGATCTCCAGCATGCGTTGGCTGTGCTCTCGGTGTAAGATGTGTGGTGCTGCAATGTCATCCAGGGCGTAGTGCTGCAAGGGTGGGGGGGTCGGGTGAAGTTGGGTGTTGAGGGGCAGCGGGTGGGCAGGGCTGTGTCGGGGAGCCGGGCTAATTGTGCAAATTCGTTTTGCGGCAGGCTCCATGGCTACGGGCGGACGTTCATGGAAGCCGTTCTCTTTACCTCTGAAGAAGAGAGGGTAGTGGGTGGTTAAAAAATGAACAGAAGGGGGAAGGCTGCATATGTATGCTTCCACTAACTATATACTGTGAGTTATACTTTAATCTAACCTGCTGGGGCTATGTCTCTTAGTTGCAGCATCAGGAGGCTCCATCAGCAGCTCAGAGGAGTCTGGAGAGGAGGCCATGGTGGTGCTCAGCAAGAGATGCTCATGCTGGGACAGGTACTGGGCTGGGGTCTGCTTGGCTGCTCTTGCACAGTGGAGTAGCTCCCTCTGCAGAAGGGGTAAGTTTGCCTGTCAAGATAGAAAAACAATTGTTGGGGTTTCAGTTTAATTTGCAGAATTAATGATTCCCAGTCTTAACGAGTGGGAAGAAGAAACTTAAGAAACATTCCTATTTTGCTAATAGTTCTTTCAGGGTCATCTGCCACTCACATATTCATACATTTAATCATACTTCACATACTCAGTCAGAGGTAGATCAAGACTGAAGAAGGGAAGCACCACATAACTTGTCTAGAAAACAAACCAGAACTCATTGAATACTGTAACAAAGTTAAGAAAGACAGTGTAGATCTGCCTCCTGGGGAAGCCTGGCTGAAAATAAGGGGGTTTTGGGGGGGTGTTGACTCCTCAAGTTTTGGCTCAATTTGGGTGTGGGCTGCAGCTTCCATGGCTCACATGAAAATGGCTGAGCTTTCTAACTTTCTGCTGAAGACGGTTACTAATCCTTCGTTGGCCACAGCGTAGAAATGCATGATGATATGTGACTGACTCCATCCTATCTTTCCATCTCGGTTTTGTTCCCTGCATTGCCCTAATTAGGAACAGACTCTGGTGTGTTTGCAATTACACCACTTCCTCACTCCCTCTACTCGAGCAACCAACTAAATAACCATACTGTTCTCATTTTGTGACTCTGACCTATCCTCCTAGCACAAAATACTTCTTCTATCACCATCATCTAGCAGATTCTGTAAACCTAGACCCCTTTCTCCTCTAATCTGACCTTCTCTGCTCTGTCCTGACTAGCTCATACTTAGAGCTTCTCTATCACATTCCCTTGTTGGTGTACCTTCTTCACAATGATGCTGATATTCCACTTCATGGTTTACTTTCTATAACACCCAAGTGCTCTCCTTTGCCCATCTCCCATGCTCCCCTGCCTCCCTTCTTTCCCTGGGGCCCCAGCTAGCAAACACATGTGCTGTGCGTCAGTTGAGCAGAGGGCTCTCTGGGGTTCATCGGGACGGATGCTAGATTGGCGGCGCCTTGGCAGCTGAATGCTCTTTTAACGGGACAGCAGCTCCATATGGCGCACTGAAACCCATAAAAAGGCAAGGGAACACTTTATAGGCATGTTTCACACTTCCGAGTTCCCACTTTTCCCTCTCTCCTCCTCACCCACTGCTCTCTTTTCCACTTCCTCACCCCATGACTTTGTGCCATCTGTCAATTTGTCCCCCACTCTCTCTCTTTCTTAAGATAGACTTCTCTCAAGGATCAAGTTGTGGGGCCCCAACCCCTCGTAATAAATTAGTAGAAGGAGGGGGAACAGAGGTTTCTTGTCTCTGCACTTACAGACAGACAGAGGGGCTCTAAAAAGGTGAGTAAGAGGTAAGCGTGGAGAAAGAAAAAAAGTTGATTTTGACGGCTTGAAGTCACAGCGGTACAACTGACATAAGATTTATGGGCTGCTTTACTGAGGGAAGCTCCTAAAAAGTATACGCTTGCAGACTCCCTCGGTTACAAAGGGACTCAAGAGACTGTTTAACACACACTTATCTTTGCTTGTCAAGTCACCGAGCAAATCTTGATAGCTACATTCAACAGCAGAGAAGCAGTTTATTCAATTAGAAAACCTACACAGATGCCCATTTATAGACAAGTGCATTGTGTCCTGGAAACACAGTAATAAAGTGTAATGGATCTATTCATTTTCCATCAACTCCATCAAGCTGTAATGTGATTGCCCATAGATTATTCAGATCATTCCATAAGTGGATTGATGACCTCTATATCACTTTCATTCTATTCTGTGATTAATAAAGTGGCATGGTTGACAACCACAGCTGAGAGTGATGCTTTTAGCAGGACTACATGATTCTGACAGGCCTCAGGCTAACCATAAGGTTTTGGGTTTAAAACTGGGAGGGGAGAGAAAAACATTGCAGCAAAAAAACTGAAGCAATCCAATGTAATAATGCAAAGCACATATAGGAAGATGGAGGTTGAAGATGTGTTTACCTTGAGAAATGGGATAACAAAGGGCCGTAAGGGGAAGTTGGTGGCCTCCTGAAGCCGTGAATGGAACTCCTCAATGGTAACTGTCGAATTCTAGGAATAAAAGTGAAGTTCAAGATACAATTATCAGTGCTAAAAGTCAAATAACCCCATCCCAATCTAAGAGAAATGGCATATATTCTACAAGAAATTATCTTAAATGTGGTATGGAAGAACTTACCACGAGGGCCAGAACCAGGCTTCGGACGCTGTCTCCAATCTCAGGAGAGATGTCATTGCCAAACTGCTGCAGCGTGGTCAGGAAACGTTTCAGCTTGCTCAGCTGGCGAGCCCCACAGGTGGCTGGCAGCTGCTGGTTAGCCAGCGATGAGGAAGATGAAGAAGATGGTCCGTTGCTGTAACGCTGCGGTGGAGATGGCACGGCATTCAGGGTTGGCGGGGAATGATGATTCCCATTGGTCACTGGAGGCGTAAAGATAAGATAAAGAGGAGAGAAATTAAGATGATCCCTCCTTAGAGTATGTCAAATGCAATATATAAGTTTAGCTTAGAAGAGTAACATGAGATGCTTGCTGGGGATACAATCATCTAAACTCTGGACAGGAAAGAATTCAAGTATGATCCTTACATGCTGTGGTGGAAAAGGAGGCCGGGCGAGGGCCACTGGGGTTGACAGAAGGCAGGGGTGGCATAGTCGAGCTGGCGCTGCTGCTGGGGGCTGATCTGGAATGAGTCTTAGCATCCACAGGAGAACCGGGCATGGCAGGGCTCTTCTTCTCTCTACTGTCTGCAGAGAGAGAGAGGAAAGAGAGGTCAGCCGTCAGTCAAAAAAAGCTAGCTGTCCTGTGGGCACGGCAATGAATGACAATTAAAAACAAGGTTTTTACTACTCAAATCTCACTCCACATATCTAAAAATCTAAATCTAAAAATTATTTGAAATGTAATTTACTAAATACAATATGAACACTAGTTTTCGTTTGCTTTTCACATTGTACCATTTCTCAATAATAACAGTACACACACACACAAAATAAGTTAAGATGATTTTATTAAGAATCATAGAAAGAAAAGCGTCCACGTGGCAAATAAATAAGCAAATAAAAAGCCCACTTTCCCTTTCCCTAAAGTCTGCTCAAGAGTTGCAAAAACTTCAGGTCTGTAGTCACAAAAGAAAACAAAAATGCCCAGCCCCCCCTCATCAAAGAGCCAGATGTCTAAAGTTTAGCCCTTCACTCCCAACCATTCAGATCAATAACAGAAGAAATGCTGAAGAAGCCTATTGTGTGCAAGAAGAAGAGAAGAATGCCCCCTCATTGAGCTCCCCAGCAAATAGGGAGGGGGTAAAAAAATGAGACAGAGAGAGAAAGGGACGAGGCTATTTCACGCTTTACTAACAAGATCGGCAAAGCTTTTGAATGTTAAACGCAACTTCTCAATATGCTACTGCTGCTGAATGAGACCACCAGATAAGGGGTATGGAGAAAGTGAAATGGGGGTGTGGTGGTGGGGAGTTGGGGGATCAGAAGCTGTCTTTGTGTCCTGGAGATCCATGAAGGCCAGGTCCCGTCTCCATTTAGAGTGGATCAGACTTTTCTAACTGCTTCAAGAATGGACGATTAATAGACAAGCATGGTCTCACAGGTCATGGGTCAGCAAAGAGCAGCTTTTTAAATGTGGATTCATGGTTTTAGGGCTTTGGCTTCAATGGCACCCTTTATATCTTTTTCACAGCTATGAACTCTGCATGGCCTTGAGCCACAGGATCCCAGTTTATAAAAGGCTTAAGTTGGAAGATTTAAGCCGTTAGTAGGTAACTCAAAGAGAACTGAAAAGGGGGGAATACCACTTACTGAATTGAATAAAAAGCATTTTAGATTTTGTAAGTGCAAAATATTTAAGAACATACAGAAATGAATGCATTAATTCACGAAAGAATAAGTGAATACACGCATGAAAGAAACTTAGCTGAACTTTCACGCTGACAATTCTTTCAGCCCTGTTTGCCTTCCCTAGAGCTGATCTATCTGCACACTTTCCCATGCAACACATCTGTCATGTCTGCAACTCATTATAAAGCTTTGACTATTCTTCCTTCTGTTTTGCAGTCCACTTTACCCTCTCGCTTTCTTTGCCTCTTTCCCTCTCATTCTTTCTCAGCCCTGCGGCCTGCCTGCCATCACTCCACCTGTTCGCCAACGTAGGGGGCAGGAAAGAGGGATCTATGCAGACATTTGGACCATCATACCCACCACACACGCGGTCTGCCAGTGCACCACAGGAAGCAGCCTGCAGGACGCACACACACACCGGTTCCAAAGCTCTGCACACTCCATCCGTATGGCCAGGAAATTAGACTGACATCTCAATAACAGAATCAACGGGGCATATGGCCTCTGTGTCAATACTGTTACCATGTAAACAACTTTATATACACACACAAGAGCTAGAATTTGGGCATTCAGCACGTGCTGTACAGTAGTGTTGCATGGAAATGTGTTCACAAGTACTTTGTTGACATGCTGACACATCATCAACAGTTCTCCACTGGCAGTGAGCAGTCGTTTTGAGTCCAAAATGACTATCGTCCTTGTAAAGCCTTTTGGAGGCTTATTGTGTTTGACTGATAGGTCTAAATAAGGCCAGATAATTTTGCAATAATTTGCAAAACAGATACAAA
>JAPMOB010170208.1:0-11757 GCA_029875015.1 Lepomis gibbosus
TATATATATATATTTTTTTTTTTTTTTACAGCTGCAGTGATTAGTAAATAATCAATTAATACTTGATTAATTAAGAAGATAACTGACTGATTAATCTATAGGATGTTCCTATAAGGGAAATTCAGGTTGGCACAGCAGCACATTGTAAAAGTAGTTAGTTGCAGGCCAACTTTTTTCAATAGCTGTTCCGATCATATAAGTTATACAAATGCAGCAACACATTTTTAGGTACAGTGGCATTTGTTGTTCTTACTCTTTAAGGATATTTTTTTATTAGTTGTATATTGTGTTAAATTGTTTTGCAATAAGACATTTCAAATATATACGCTCTGGAGCTGAGCATACTGCTCTGTGTGTTTAGCAAACCAATAATGTTTTAATTTGTATTCCTGGAGAACGGTAGCATTGCTCTTACAGCTGAAATTTGAAGCAGCCACTTTAAACTCCATGAAAATATAATATAATCTGTTATCCACCTCTTTTGCTCCAGGTCAGCCTTTCTGTGGTAACACTTTATTTTAAGTCTCATTAGGATTTACATGAATATATAGTAAATTGTTAATAACCTCTTATTATGTAGTTGAAATTTGAGTATTTGTCAACAAAGTAACTTGTCCTGTGGGCATCTATGAGTGAAGGCTGGTGTAAAGACAGATAATGAATTATATTATAGTTGTAATAATCTAAAATGTCTTCACAGGAGAAGTTTTAATTACTGTCAAATACTGCACATTAATTACTTAAAATGTCCTTTAATCTGCAGGTGTCAACTACATGATAGTGTGTTATAAAACTTTCAGTAAATGTAAATATGCGGATTTAAAGTGTTACCTCTTTTGGTAAGGTTTAGAGAGTGATATTTTGTGTCAAGTCAGAGTGCAGTGAGCTTCAGTGTTTATGCTGACGAGCAGTTCGGCAGAGTTTGCTAAATGTGAACTAAAGAGGGAGTTTTATGCTTCAAGTTTTTACAGTCTAGCTAGAAAGTAATATTATTACTCAAAAATATAAGACTGCAGAAAAATAGAAATGGGAAAAAATGACTAATAATTTGCGAAGCAAATGTAAAAATAAATTCTAACTTTGCCAGTTTATCAGAGTTACCTAGGTTACACTAGCGGCACCATAAAACAACAGCCCTATAATAAATCCTACTTTTACAAGGGTTATAATGTTTAGATTTTGTTTAAACTCTTTTATAGAAGTGGTGATTCAACTTTACGGTAATTTAGGAGGCTGTCGTTTGTGTTTCTGTTTTGCATTATACTGAAAATTGTTTTTAATATTTTGTCCTCCCCATTTATGTCATTGAGGGTAGACTAGATTAACAGTAAAAAGAAATATTCTAGAGGAGAAATCCACTTCCTGAAATGTTTTTGATTGACAGTTGATTGTTTCCTCTTAAACAGGCATTTGGCTTCATGTCACGAGTGGCTTTGCAGGCAGAGAAGATGAACCATCACCCAGAATGGTTCAATGTTTATAATAAGGTAATAAGTTTTTCTACATTGTGGCCCAAATTACAACTTGTAATAGTGATTGAGGACTCACTCACAGTGCTGCATTTGTTTAGTATCCATTACAGAAATCACAGCTTCTAGAATCAAACAGTGTTATCACGGCTACGTGTTTGAGTTACTGCCATATTTACAATGCTACGGTTGGTTTATAACAAATTACAGACACACCGAGATGAATCAACCCTGGATAAAGTCCGATTTTTTCATGTCAAACAATCCTCACTGGGTTTGGAGCGATCGCCACTCAAAGCCAGAAACACACTCCGTTAGTCAGAACGACAAAAAAAAAAGCCACACAAAAAAACGCAGTAGCTTCACACTATAATCCCATCGTTTTTCTTGTGAAAAGCTCTGCAAATATCTCTACCTCCCCTCCACGAAGCCCCCACAACCCCAAAACTCACGCACACACTCTCACTTTCTCTGCCTCAGAAATAAAGTAGTGGTTGATATGACAAACCCAGTCCCTGAAAATCTCTCAGCATTAGGTTGTAGCCACTGAGTTACAGTGTGGTGGACCCGGTTGCTCTGACAGGAATGCTGCTCCTAATCCACTCTTTATTAAAGTGGCTGTAGAACGGTGCTACAGGTCTCTGGGCCCCCACAGCACTTTCCACCAGACACTTACACATAAACCCTACTCTGACTGAGGTTCATCCTAAAATAGATGCTTTATACTGAGCTACTATTAATATTCTGTTAAGGTTCATTAATGTTCTGCTCTCTGTTCTTGGCTCTGGGCTAGAGCTGGGCTGCATTCAGCCCCAACAAAACGCTATGCAAAACATTTATTTAAACAAAACGGTGCTGCCTTGAACAACCTGTTGTGTACGCAAGTGCACTGACGTTTTAATATCAAGGTTTATATACTGTACACGTATCTGCTGATTGGGAAGCACCTCTGACTCACCGTTCAAATGAGAGAAAACGTATCTCAAAGGTTGGTGCAAACCAATTTGAGGAAACATGTTGCTCAACTCAGAAACCATAGCAAAACCGTGCACACCGTTTTCAGATTAAACATGTCACTGCTCTCCAGGGCGGAACCTCATTGGTGGAGGCAAAAACATATCCTCAAAATTTCAAGAACTCCTGGACGAATTTGGACGTCCTCTGAATTTATCACAGTTCCTGACAAATAAGAGGACAACATATGTCACTGTATGTGGATTACAGCATAAATAAATAATTCAGAATTTTTGGAGATATGTTTATTTGTTTTCTTTCCAAAATTGAGGTAAGAAGATGTATAGTATGGAAAGTGTGTAAAGTATGGAGGTAGAGTCATGATGTGTCTAGCCTAGCATAAAGACTATAAACAGAGAGTCTGATTCTGGTTCCAAAGCTTTGTCCAAAAATAATACAAACCAACACCTCTAATGCTGATAAAGCAGAAACGTTAAAACAACACATGGTTTTGGGGAGAATTGTTTACTGGAGCTACTTTTTCGTAGAAGCGGTGGGAGCTTCCTGAATTGTCATTACAGTAATGTCGCACAGAGACCAAACCAAAACTGCTTAATCTGGCAACCTACACTGTAACTGCAGAAACTGCACAGGAGTACTGTTAGTCAGGGACAATTACACCAATATACAATAAAGTCAGCCTCTGCTTCCACAAGCATGTATAAAAGATTCTTACTATTCCAGGACTACAAAACAACATTGGTGTGCCACTTAAAGGAATACCGAAAAACTGTGTCTTGATGATAACATACTACTATACTATAGTAGTATACTATAGAAGTCTTAATATGTGGCTCTGAAAAGTTTGTTTCTTTGTGGAGAACAGCAGCTATATCAGCAATTACATGGGATCCCATTGTAAAAACAACAACAAAAGTACCAAAAGTACATACAAACCACTCCTTTACATCATCCTCTTCTATATTGATTTGTTGTTCCCTTTCTAAGACTAATCATGATTATATGATTATAATTCATGATTTTTATGTTTTGACCCAATGTTTTTCTTTGCCATCCAAATTTGACAATTACATAACATGCACTGTGAAAGTGTTTGGATTTAATCGCGTGTTTATTTTTTAGTAAACAAATATTACAGCACTTATTACTAACTAAAAATGATACTAATTTATGATTTGTTTGGTGGATCTGTTATTGCTTCGCGATTGCAAACAATGTGTTTGGTTCCTTACAGGTCCAGATTACTTTGACTACACATGACTGTGGAGGGCTTTCAAAACGGGACGTCAAAATGGCCAAGTTTATCGACAGAATTGCACTTTCAATGTAATGTTTGAAAGTTTGTCTTTCGTTTCCCTGCTTTCAGTCCCAACTCTGCCAAAGAATGTCAAAGAATTATTTCTCAGAAAAAATGTATTTACTCCTATTGATACATCCATCTTAAACATCTGTGAAAGATATTCTCGTTTTGATGTTTGTTTGCAGCATATTTTGTACAAGCTTTCTGTAAGAATAAAAGCGTGATTTTGTGAAACGGTGTTGTTTCTGTAATTGATTTATAATAATGTAGCTCGGCACTGACTCTTGAGTAAGATGACAATTCCAAGGCTTAGTAGAAAACCTTGGTTTAGATTCAGGATTCCACCTGTAATTGATTCTGGCAGATCTAATTTCATTGTTGAAATTAGACTGTTGTTTCATTGTTGTTTTCAACAGTGTTTATTTTCACACATGAAATTAGAATAGAATGTAATTGCTCTGCAAGACTCTGTCCAGTACTTGCCAATGATCCAGATACTTTCCCCTGCCAGTCGTCCACCAGACCACATGTTCTCCTTTTGGCACTGGGGAGTGAAGCAAAATGAGGAAGGGGTCAAAGTCAGCAGGAGGGGATTTATTTGATTTGGTAAGTGATGAGTCAGATAGGACTGCTGTGTTTTCCTGACTGGATCGCCAGCAGGAGAAGATCAGCAAACAGAAAAGAGTGCAATAAAAGCCAAATCAGTAGGATTGTTCACTCTACCAACCTGTGTTTCAAAAAGCCACTTTCTCTGTCATTGCACAGAGCACAAAATTCGCACAAAGACTGGAAGCAGGGGGAAACCGCTAGTCTGGCTCTGTCCAAAGGTAACAGAATCTGCTTACCAGCACCTCTAAAGTTTTCTAATTAACAGGTTATATCTCATCTGTTTAATCTGTATAACTGCGGTTTCGCTGGGGGCTATGTGCTGGACTATTGCCTGGTTTGGCTTAGTAACGTCCTGGAGTCTTGTCACTATAAGGTTGCCAAGCATCCAGCAGAGACCAGGAAATTACTGTGCCAGTCCAAGAGTCTGGTGTTGTGCCGAAGTCTGTTTTCGATATGCCTTATATGCATTATATCTCATTACAACCTTACTCTAACCCCAAGCAGTCTGCTTCCCCTAACCACAACAGTGGATGTGTATTTTCCAAAGTGTTGACCTTCTTTAATTGCATTACTTTGAGTGCAACTGGATCTTCATTTGTCTCTGAGAGTTTAGTTAAAGAAATCGTCAGGAATAAACTGAAAGTAAGTTAACTCCATTCCATTCTTATTGATGTTAGGGCTTACCCTCCCAGGTTGCTGTAACTTAACTTAGTTGCATTCGGGGGACTGCTGTCTCTACCGCAGATGAAATGGGTGGCATAGCTGTGGATGCCTAGCAGTGACTTTTGTATTCATAGCAATTAAGAGCACGCTTTTAGCAGCAATTAGATGCTGAGCAGCCAAGGTCATTACAATTAATGCAAATAGCCTGGCCCTTGCAAAATGGAATAGAGAATGGTCTTTCACCAATGTGTTGTGAAAATGTTAAAATTAGGTGCACTAAAACAAATATGTTTATTAGGATCAAACACTACACATCACCCATACGAAGTGAAATTAAACAACAAATTAACCCATCCTTTTGGCATCATTTAGTGTAAAGCATCACAGATTGACTTGGCCAGATCAGTGGTTCAGTGTCAGTATTTTACATGATTTATAAATGTATTCACGCTTTTAAATTAACCTTTCATTTGGATGGGTCATGCTGAAAAGCAAACCATGATACTCCAAAACCTATACCTTAAAGAAATGGGAAAACTAAGCCTAATTTTTCCCATTTCTATTAGGTCTTGACTAACATTGTAAATTCAACCTCATGCTATAGACTGGCTGCATTTACATTATATTCAATAATTTGCAAACAAATTTTACTTACAGTAAAAGCCAACCAGGCCCACAAACATGTTGGTGAGGCTAAAGCGCACACTCAAAGTTGGATTAAATATATCATATTGCAAAGATGATTTTTGGGGATCTTAACCCTCTATTCATTCATCTGTAGAGTCAAGTTCTGACCAAAATTAGAGAACCGTTGCATCTGTTGTGTGTTAATACGCACCACACTGACCCAGTCAGTCACCGCTCAAACTGCTTTTTCTGCAGGGAGGCAACTGCAAGGCTAGAAAAAATTTGAGACATTTCAAGACTTTTTAATGTTACTGACACAAACACCTTGCCTCTGTGTATCTCATTTGAATTGTCTCAGGTCAACACAACAGCAAGACAACACCTTCATCTGCAGCAACTTCTCCTTTTGAGGTTTTGATGGGTTTAGGAAGCATGTTGGCAGCAGTTAAAGTATCAAAAGTAAAAACAGTTCTGCAGAAGGTTGGTCTCTGATATGCTGTATATGTATGTGAATTTCGTTACATACATATACAGTAGTACTTTAGATTGTTATTGATGCATGAATGACTAAGTAAGTATTTTACTTTTGTGGCTGGGGATTAACTACTGTGTAAACAGTAGGTAGTTTCCCAACCCAGGGGTTGTACCCCCTCCTGAGGGTCACAAGATACATCTGAGGGGTCTTAAGACAATTAACAGGGTAGAAAATACAAAACAAAACAAAATGAAACCATCTGAGTGGTTCAGAAGGTGGTTTATCTCTTTCTAGTGGAACTGCTAACAACTCATCTCAAACTTAGCTCTTAGGCCTGTAGCTGTTGTTTAACCAACAGACAGGAGAATGCAGTAATCTTGTTATCTACCTGTTATATTAAAATTATAATATAATATGTATATTTCCCAAAATGGACTATTCCTTAAGTACAAAAAGAAAAAAAAACTGAATTGTGCTTTGTGATGCAATTTAATTTATTAGATCTATAAGAAAGGGTGACACACATTTCTCTATGTATAGTAAATAGTATTAATATTTATTATAATATATTAATAAATGAGTCAGTTCAGACTCTATTACTGGCCTCTGGCAGAACATTTGAACCACCGAACTCTGTCTGTTCAATCTGTCAATTCTGTTTCCAATGTATTGTTTAGTACACAAAATGTAAAAAAAATAAGTCACATTAAAATTTTTCAGTACCTGAAGGAGGGCTTCAAATGCCTTGTCTTGTCCAATTAGCCATCTAAAACTATCTATGTAAATTTCCAATCCACTTCTCACATCTAAAAAGCTGGAACCAGTAAATGGAAATGTTCCTTGATACATGACTTAAATGATTATCGATGGCTGTTGATTAACTCATTTCTGTCAATCAACACAGATTCATTGATTAATTGCTTCAGCCCTAGAAGCCTCTCTAAATAGCCACCATAATCTGTCCTCTGTGGAGAAGGAGGTGGAGAAGGAGGGAGGGGCTTTCAAGTCACCAGACAGCCGTTCCAACAAGGCCAAGCCGGGCCAGACCAGGCCAGATGTGGCCCCTTCAGATAATTGGCCTCAGCTGATGGACAGAAGCAGCAGGCAGTCAAGCCAGCCCTCCCATTAGTGAACTCCCTGGATTCTGGCTCCTTAATCCGTTTTCAGCTTCACCTACTAATTCTGCACCGCCAGCAGTCCAGCCTGCACACACACACACCCACTAGACCCAGAGGAACATAGACATACAGTCAGACGGGGGAAGGAATGAGGAAGACGGAAAAGGCAGAGAAAGTGGGGAGGGCAGTTGAGGGGGATAAGAGATTACAGAGGTGGAGGCGGGGACAGAGGAGTGGGAAGGAATAGAGCTGTGAATAGATGAGAGGGATGGGTCAGGTGGGCGAAGCCGTTTTTTCCTTTTTTTTGTGTGTAGACCTTGAGATGGAAAAATAATAATTCTCCCCAGCATAAATGTCTAGTGCCCCTGAGAGTGACAGAAGGGGAAAGAGAGAGAGATGGACTAGGGCTTTCATCAGTGAGTGAGAGAAGAAACCAAGAGCAGGAAAGTGGCTTTCTGGGATTTTTCCAAGTAGCTGCTGTGTGTGATAGCAGCCCATATTTCTCGTCTAGTGTGTGAATCGCAGTTTCACTCCCTGGCCATGTGGGGATGGGTTGGCGGACCGGTAGTTGCAATCTGATACTGCCAAATAAAGATAACAAGGTCAAAGAAAGTCAATCTTGACTTAAGTCTGCTTTTGGAGTCTCCTGGGGGAGTGCACAGGCCAACGTTTAACATGTGGACTCGTCTGTTGTGGGATTCACTGCAGACACAGCGCTGATAGTAATCACAGTGCTTGATGCCAAAAAGCAACCAGGAGCTTAACATTTGCAGACATTTGTATGCCATTTGTTATTTGATCAAATGCACCCCGTGTGTACGTTTCCCATGTGGTTCGGCTGTAACTATTGGAAGATTGCTGACAGTTCTCATCTGTGTGAACAGAAACATATTGTTGTCTGTTGTGCAGATAGGCTAAAAGGCAGTTTCACGCTGTCTTCTTCCATTTAAAAGACAAGCTGTCAGTGGTCCTTTTTTATGAAAAGGAAAACACATTTTCTCTGGGATATGAGGGATCACTGTAATGGTTGTCATGCTGATTCTAGAGTTAAGTAAAGTATCAACAACAGAGGTTCCCCAATACAGACATCCATCACCACTGAAAACTTTTCATGAGCTAAGAAAACACAAATTTTAATGCATTTTCTAAGATAGTCAATATTTTAAAAGGTTTATGCAACACTAAAAGTTTGAGAATTTCTGTATAAGCCATAAATGGACAATTAATTCTTATCAAATAAATGTAAAATCATCAAATTTGAGATGTATCACTTACTAGAACACAACCATGTGTAATCTATCTGAACTATAAGCAAAGTAAACTGATTTTGTGTTATAGCTTTCTAGTAGCGCAGGATGCTACATTAGACTACTTTTATTTATAAAGCTATTTTAGGTCTTTTGCCTTCTTATGTCTGTTTAAAGTCATATGCAAAGTACATATCATTTAAGATCGAGTGACTTACTACTGTGTAAGGTACCAAGAATGAGGACTGAAGCAGGTCAGAGAAGTTTGTCCCTTCGTCCTGGAATGAACTCCAGTCTAGGCTTAAGATTGGTGCGCTAATTGCTTTAGCTGCTTTTAAAAACAGAATATCTGACATTCTGATGGACGTATGTACTTGTTTTTAATTAATGGTAGGTAGAGCACTACATTTAGTTCTTATTTCGTTTGTTTATATATTTGTTACAATAACTTGTATTTTTTCTATGTAAATATTTTGTAAGTTTTGTGTAAATCTGTATTGTATTTTAATTTATGTAATGTATTGTTTTTCAACTTAAGGTTGAAAAACTTTTACAGGATTCCCTTGTAAAAGAGACTGTGTCTCAATGGGACATTTCCTGTTTTAATAAAGATTTATATACAGTATAGTGTCTACTTGAGTCCATTTGTTTTTTGTACCAATAAAAATATGTAAGTGCATGTTGACAGCCATGCTAGCAGCTCTGTGAGGCTGTTCTTGCGCACAGCAGTGTTTCAAGGTAACTGCTAACATCAGAGTGGTAACATGCACATTGACAATGCTACACTGATGTTGATGACTGATGTTACACAGGTATTTATCATGTTCGCCACCTTAGTGTTAACATACTAACATTTGCTAATTAGCACTAAACTGCACAAAGTAAAGCTTGATGGGAAGGTCATTTGTTGGTCAAAACCCAATGTATTAGACAAAACAAACATTTTTGACCTGATGATGGTGCTAGAAGAAAAGTTTAGGGAACACCAAAGTTATTATAATTCAAAAACAAACCAAAACAAAAATTAAAAAATGTCACATGAGGCATGGCATTAGAAGAAAAGCCAGGTATATTATGGTTCATGCCTTTGAACATGTTCAGCAATCACATATGGACATGATGTTTTCATGTACACATATTTTTATATATATGGATCAGTATTTGATGTACAGTTCATTCCATAAAGTGATTTAAAAGCGTTTTTAGCATAGCCTCTTTCTGTCGTGCAGAGTCTGCTTTAAGTAGTGATTTCCTACATCTCCCAGAATGCCCTTCATAAACAAGTGGGTGTTTCAGAGAGCAACAGTTAAGCTCAACATTTTTGTTTTTTTATCCCTACCCATGAAAGTACAGTAACTGTGCCTACCAGTCCTGTTGAGGAGTCTTATAATTCATATAATTGGGTTCCTTTAAAATAAATAAAGTATGTTGAACCAGATCCTTCATACCGTAGGTTTCATTCTTTACTCAGCCACCCACAGCTATTTTCAGTGTGCTTTAAACACAAACTTGGCTGTGAAGTCACTACAGTTCGACTCAGCACGGTCACTAATCCCAAAATGACTGTCATGTGTCAGCTTTGTCAGAATTACTGCGGTACTGAGACTGAGTCTTGGAGGTAATTACATCATTTTCTCAGGACACATATAATTATAGTAATTCATGCTGTTGTACTTTAGCTTGCAACAGCATGCAGTTATTGGCCAAATGCTCTTTTGATTGTGTAATCCAAACCTTTGTGATAAATCTTCATCTCCATAAATCTTGCAGCACAACATAAATACTGGCTTGCTATAACAGCTAATTTTAGAATCATTATTGTAATTAAATTAAAAGATGTTCATAAAGATAACATATTTAACTTTAGGTGCATGCTAAACATGGGCACATACAGCTAATGAGATATAATTTATATTGTTTAAATAGAAAATGCAATGAAAAACTGTAGGAGGAAGTAAGTGTGGGAGCAGCCACTGGTCCATTTGAGACATCTGGTTGATGCTCCTATCCAGGAAGATTTTGAGATTTGTGTCTTGTTCAAGAACTGTTTGTTGGAAACAGAAAATGTTACACAGATCGTTCCTATAAAGTTCCTTATCCACCCGGCTGTCTGCCTTTTAAATACGTTTTGGTCATGCTAAAGGTAGTTTTATGTTGTAATGGAAAAATGTGCCTTCTTTGACTGTGTTTCAGTTAAACGTTCATTGTGTAATATTTAGGAGGATCTTTTGACAGAAATGCAATATAACTACGTATGTCTTCAGTGGTGTATGAAGACCTTACATAAAGAACTGTTATGTTTTTATTACCTTAAAATGAGCCATTTCTGTTTACGTAGACTGTGGGTCCCCTTACATGGATGTCGCCATGTTTCTATGGCCGAAATGGACAAACGAAATTTGCAACCCTCACCACTTAGACGCCTCTAAAACTTACACACTTCAGCAGACTACGCTGGATACAGTGTGTGGGAGAAGTAGATAAACAAAAGCAAGACAAGTGTTCAAATGCCATAGCGAAGTGGATAGCTACACACTGCGTGCTGATTAGTATTGGGGAAGATGTCAATCTTAGGAACATTCTTAAAATCACAACGTAGTCGCATGGCTCCTCAGGTGAACAGGAAGACAAGCGCTCTGCGAGTAAACGGTGGGCGCTCTATGGATAGTAACCATGGCAACAGCTTCTGTGCGTTACACAGCTATAAGTTAAAATGATAGATAACTTTACCTGATAGGCCTTCATCTGGTTTTGCTCGTATGCTCTGCCTTGGGAATTCCCTCCTGTTGATGCCCTATTTAATAAACAGATATAGATTCTGGAAACTCAAAAACAGCGAGGATCGGTCTCTCTTCCAATGATTTGTGGTACACGTCACGTACAAAAAGTTCAAGAGAATTCAACTTCTGCGGTGGGTGGGCGTGTACGTGAGGTGAGCACTACTGAACATAAACTGTTTATGCTGCTCCCTGATAAAATAAAAATGTTTCTGCTGATACCTGTTCAGAAAAACCCCCCAAGAAAACAGATTTATATATGTTAACCTGTTGCTCAGAAGGTGCCTGTTATGATGTAATGATTGTTGTTCTGGAATCTTAACTTGTTTTAACAAGCTATAAAACGTAGTGCCCTGGCAGTAGCAAATAGCTTTGGTTTTATATTTGATTTGATTACATTAAAACACACTCCTGCCGAGCAGTGGCGGTTCTAGACCAATTTTACTGGGGGGGCCAGACTGGGGCCAGTTGTTTTCCCAGAGGGGCACATTCAGTCG
>JAPMOB010170222.1:0-15690 GCA_029875015.1 Lepomis gibbosus
GTTCTAGGATTTAGAGAGCTGTCTGTAAACCAAAAGGTCACAGTTTAAATCCCAGTGTATTCGTCAACAGACAGGCTGTAACTCCTCAATTCATTCTCAGCACTCCACAAAGTAAAATTGTTTTATTTCTATGACTTACTATTTATCTACTTAATCTATTGTGTATCATTTTTGTACATAACATTTGTTTTGTGAGTTATTGTGTTGTGTGGTTTATCAAACACCCTCCCCTACCTCATGTTCAACATAACCAGTATGTGGATAAGGTCTATAGAAAAACACATTCAATTAAAGCTACTTCAATACTTTTTAATGCGGTTATTTTCTATGGTTTGAGTCACTGCAATCATCCAAAGATCTGGGTAGGCAGGCAGAAAACAATAGAAAGTGGAAATGTTCCTTTCAAATTAATAAAAGCTTTGCCCGGAAATGTGGAAATTCTGAGAAAAAAATCCCTGAAAAATCACATGTTTGAAAATTGATTTACATAAAACCGGTCAATTGTTATGCTTAAAAGGGGGCATTTATAGGTAACACGACAGGAAGGGTTTCAGGGGGAACAAGTTGTTCTGGCTTCATAATTCAATTAACTAAATGTGATTTAAATAAGACCATGAGCAATTTCTTCCATAAACAGACCACTTCTGGTGGTCAGAGTTATTGAGAACAGACCAAAAGCATGGAGCAAAGTTTACTGCTGTTTATGTTTTCAGTTGCTCAGATTTATTGAATCCTGCTCTCATAAGGCATCCAACAAATGCTTATTAATTTAATTTTCAAATAAAATGTTCTCCAAAGTCCAACATTGATGTATAATTTTTATTTGTGGAATAGTTTTTTTAATCTGTGGATTTTACTTGTTTCTTTATTTATGGAGTCGTCTCCCACATTTATTTGCGCTGCTGAGTTTATGCACCATTTTTAGCTATAGTTGTAAATCTTTATGACCTAGATTCACACAGTATACATATCAAGTTGTGTAGTATCATAAGGATGCAAGTGGTGGAAGGACAGTGTCTTCAAAAGCTACAGAGAATGTAAATTAAAGCCTAAAGTGATGGAGATTTTTGGGGGGGTCCAGGTTAATCTAATATTGATTGAGGGTCTTTGTAGTTGTATCCACAGCATTGCTGCTACACACATGCAAAGTCTCTCCCACCCATCCACCCATATTCCTGCGAATAACTTAAGACTCCAGTAAACAACTCAACTCCAAACTAAGAACCATTAGTCATTGTGTTAACCTATAACAGCCATGCCTGTGGGGGATCAAGGTCAGGTATCATGGGAGACACACCTCAGATGGATTCATTGTGTGGGAAAAACATGGATGTCTAAACCAAACTATTATAAAATAGTGTGCAGCTAGAAAATTACTTAATATGATCATAAAGTAAGCAAACAAGCAGAGTATTTATGACGTAAATAAATGTAAGAGGAGATGGGGAGAATCCATATTTAATAACAATATATCAATACACCGCTTACTAATGTGAAATTAGATTAGATTAGATCAACTTTATTGTCTCAGAGGAGAACTTTTTCTTGGGCCCAAAGTGCACATTGTGGCTTCGCAGCCAAGACATACATACACAGACAAAACCATATGTCAGCCCAGATAGTAGGTTCTGACATACCAACAAAGCGAATATAGCAGTAAATACAAGAGAAGAGAAGAGATAGCAGTGGATCACACGTGTATAAAAATCCACATTAAAATATGATAAAATATATATGCCTTTCCGTAATAAATAAATACAGCTGTTAATAAAAAGTAATCTAAAGATCAAAAAACAGTACTCATCTAAGATCTGCTGGATCTATTATTTTATGTTATTGTATATTAAAATACAATAATATAAAACCAATCAATTATTGTCGAGTCTACTGCAGTGAATGTGAGCAAAACAGTAGCTGGCTTGGCATTAAAGCTTTGTGACCTTAACTTCCTGTCCCCTTTCTCACCTGGCTCTCTCTTTCTCTCTCTCTCTCTCATGCGCGGACTCTTCTTCTCTCCCTCTCTATCCTCCTGTCTCCCTCTTTGTGCTGTCAACCAAAAGGCAAATGTAACAACCAGCATATTCATAATTTAATAAGAGTTAGGAATATGGGGGGTTTTCTCTATTTTCTAACACTATTTTTAAATTTAATATTGGGTCTTTGTGGGCAATCCAGTCAGGTAAGATTTTGACCTTACTCTCTCACCTGAACCGTTGCTGAGAAAAAAATGTATATCTATCAATGGCAAAACAGCCATTTCTTCATATGAAACTGAAAAGGGGATATAGCATAGCCAGCTTCTTTACTGCCTTTGCAAATATACGCTACATCTTTAACAAAACAAATTCGCTTTTGGAGCCTTAAGTGGGCATTTGAGGAACTGAAGTTTTTCAGCCCAGGGGGATGCTGCTCAGTGCTGACCACAATGACAGTTGTGACAAGTGTGGAAGAAGATCACACACTGGTTGCCATGATGCAAATTTTTTTTAAAAATAATTTACCAATGTTTTAATATATTTACCTTAGGGTATAAAAATATTTAACAAAATATTAATTAATTATTGTTGTTTATTTATTAATTATTAATTTAATATTTTTTTAGGGCTGTGATATAATGTAGATGAGCTAGAGCCTCCCTAAAGAGAATCTAAATGTTTTTACAGCACATAGATTATAATATATAATTTAAATATATTAAATTAATAGTCAAAGCATTGTGTTCAAAATCCTACTTAAAGGACACCCATTATACTGCTTTTCCAGTCCTATAGTGAAGCTCTGTGACTCCTTTATGGCAGCTTTGCATTTTTCAAAGTTCAAAAAAAATTTTTTTGTCTTATGCTGACTCTTCATGTAGGATTTCTTTTCAGCCTCTGTCTGAAACACGCTTCTGTCTTCTGAGCGTTTCTGTGCCGTTGCTGTGTGGAACAAATGACCATATATGGAACACCGGCTCTGTCTGGCTTGGTATGTCGTAGCAAGGAGCATTGGTAGAAAAATGTCACAGGGATTTTGTTTAAATACTTTAACGTCATTGTTTGAAGCTTTGACCATGTTTAATATGAACATCCAACATTTTAAAATTGTAAATACGTTCCTTTAAAAGGTTCAGTGTGTAAAGATTATAAGGATCTATTGAGATACATGCAATATAATATGCATAAAAGTGTTTTCAGTGGTGTATGAAGATCTTACATAATGTACTGTTATATTTTTATAACCTTAGAAAGAGCCATTTTTATCTACATACAAAGCTGGACCTCTGACATGGACATCGCTGTCTACACCTATCAGACATATAGAACAGATAAAAATCTACTTTGTTGAACCATGTTTTACAGTTACAGTAAAACATGGGTCAATACCCAAAAAACACAAAAAAGCTCCTTTAGATTATCAGCTTGTAAAAAGGGCAGGTGTGCAATGTAAACAAGTTTAATCAACAAAATTCTCAATGTAAAGAGATAAAGGATGTGTTGTAAATGCACTAAATGTAAATGGTAATAAAGCCATCATCTTTTAAGGGAGTGGATGAGAGAAGCTGGTAATTCAGTCGCTGTCAACAAATGCCAAAAGTGAGTCTAATTTATGATACTCATAAACATGACCTCATCCAGTAAAACACAAACATCTTAAAAATATTTCTCAACAGAGACATTCTTTTCTCTTTATGATCCTAGATCATTAACTGGTATACAAACAGACGTTTTGCTCTCCTACTGAGCTTCTTGGTTCACTATTTTTCATAATGCCACAGACAGGTCCTGCTTCCTGCTCTGCATCATCTCTCGGTCCAAGCTGCAGTTTCACATTATGATAAACTTACACAACAGTAAATTAAGATACTATTTTGCTGTAGCTGTGGTTAAAATGAAAAGACACCCTCAGGGTATTACAGAGCTCCCAGATCAACACAGTACCTGTTAACTGACAGGTAAACACAGGGCCACTGTAACGGAGCATTCAAATTAACAGCTGATGGACAGTAAATATATACTGAGATAGATTTCCCCCCTGTAAAACATTATAACCTCATCCTGAGTAATCACAGACACATTCAGTGTGAATTGATTAATCCTTTAATGAAAGAACGATGACATTGCTATTTAGGGATGCTACTGGTTTAACAACATGCAGCAGTAGCAGTGATTTTCTTTTAAAATGTTTTGATTACTTTCAAAATGGTATGGAAATTAGGTTCGAGGGAAATCGAAACCCATCTGCTAGTCCATCGCTTAGATTTAGCAAGCTAGTATTAATGCAATGCATTTCGTTAGACTGTATTATAGAATGCACACATGAGCTAATGGATGTTGTAAAGCCTCGTTGTAAGCTCAGCGTTTGTAATACTATCTCCTTCCTGTAATCTATTTTGCTCATATGATGCATTATATTGAAACCAAAGACAAGATTCCAATCATAATCAAACTATAGTGAGCTGAAGTTAGGATGTACGCAACAATGCTACACAAGCTCACATGCTGAACCAGTGGTGGAGGAAGTATTCAGATCCTTTTCTTGGGTAAAAATATTTATATCACGCTGCATCTATAAAATCAAGTGTTCGTAGCATTGCTTCCCTATGAGAACCATGTCTCCCTAAAGGGGCAACTTTTCATGAACTCAGAAAAGAAGCCCTGTTTGCTAGTTTGATATCATATGTAAGTAATTAGTACTTCAACTTTGTTTGCTGCTTCTTACAAATCAGTTTCAGTACCATGATTCATCTGAACTAATTAAAAAATGTATAAGTCAGACTAAAAGGTCATTCAAATGCTTTTTAACACTATTCAAATATGATGCAATTAAAGCTAAAACTTTGGGCAAACCTGAAGACTAGCTATAACCTACAAAGGCTGGACAAACCACACAAGATTGTTTACACTAACTTGCACAAATATTTTAGACTTTGACAGTGAAGAAATAGAATAAATGTAAGAATGAGTAAATACACATAACATTGAACAACTGGCGGGTAACGACTAGAGGTCAGCAATTCGACTGCCCTGCAAATCCTGTAAGGACGGCAATTGTCAGTCACATGTTCTTGTACCAAAACAAACATGGACAGCAACCAGTAGCCTGTACTGTTTATATGGAGTGCAATTGTGTTGAAAAGGCCAGAACTGAGGAAAAAGAGCAGAGTTGGGTGAGATCCTGGATAGAGAGGCACGGGCAACGTAGACTGTACAGGTTAGGGTTAGGTACATGTTTCCCTGGAACAACACATACGATGTTGCAGATGTCATCAGAAACAAACATGTTTTAAAGAGTCTTTGTCAGACTTACTGGCTGGATTCTTTACATATCACACACATGATTTTATCTGCAGGCTGTCAACATCAACAGACCCGATCCAAGTTGGTCCAACCCCCAAAAAAAATCTCAGCAAGAAGGTGCTGGTTCAGACCTTGGTCACCCCATGCCTTTCTGTGCCATCGTGTTCACTCCGTGATCGGTAAGTTTCCCCACCCGGGTGCTCCAGTTTCCTCTCACTATGACAGACATGCATATTAAAGTTCATTATTCCACAAAAGTAATTGTTCTTTTTCCACCACAGGAACCACAGGGGGATCATAAAGAAAGACGCTTATAGAGATGTGCACACACCCGAGTATCGACGCCCAAGTTCCTGGCCACCACAACTCCGCTCCCTTAATCCCTACCTTCTCAACCCCTCATCCCTCCCCCCTTTAACCCCTTCGTCTCTCCGTCCTGGATCTTCCTCATCCCTTTACCATCGACCCCTTCATCCCACCCCCTACATCAAATCCGTCCTGAACCTTCTCGCTAACCAAATAAACTACCTCTTGTACCTCTCCATTGGCCAGTTCTTAGTTCGTGAACATTTTATATGAAGTTTGCAAGTGAAAAATAAGATTGGCTGCAGAGAAACAGGGCAGTAATTATGTGTATTAATATAACCAATGGTAGCACATATTGACAAACCAATGCTTGTTTTTACATATGTGCTACCTTGTGTGTGAGGCTGTACTCTCACACAGCTAGGCATGCTAACATGCTCACAGTGACAATGCTAACATGCAAATGTACATATGAAGATACAGTATAATGTGTACCAGGTTCACATTTAGATTTGCTAGTTAGGACAAAACACAAAGTAAATTTCTCCCCTAGGGATCCTGAATATCTGCAGCAAATTTCACAGTAATCCATCAAATAGTGGTCAAGATATTTCACACAAAACCCCAAATGTCAGCCTTGTGGGACCGCTAGAGGAAAACTCATAGAAACTCCAAAGTCAGAAGGATTCATCCTCTGGAGGCCATGAATTTCTGTATAAAATCTCATGGCAATCCATCCAATTGTTTTCTGGATGAAAGTAGTAGATGACAAGTATTCCTTATAACTTTTTTTTTTTTTTTTTTACTCTTTATTTCTCAATAAAATATGTCCAGCCCTAACAGAACAATTCTTTGGAGGTTGTAATGTGGTTAGGGGTATGTCCTGTTTATTTCCTGGGTGTATCCCTGGCAGCAGTTCTTGTGACTTTTGAACTTTCATTCCTGTTCAGAAGAAAACTTGCTCACCTGTGAGTTGAACCTCAGCTGGCAAACGGTGCAGGAGACGTGCTTCCTCTTTGCAGTGGGAGGAAGGCCAAGAGTGTGATGGAGGACGGCTTTCTGCACCGGGTCCATCTGGGGGATGGACGGAGACACAGAGAGAGGCTAATTAAAACAGTGCTAAAGCTGACCAGTAAATCAGCTTCAGTACTCCATCGCTCACTGGGCTGTAAAGACAAAACAGGTTGCCTGGAGCTTTTTAAAAAGCCAGTCATTCTTCTTTTGCTTCAACTAGTGCTTTCTAGCTCAGACATTAACACAGACAAATAAAGAATTAATTCTCCATTTGCTTACTCAAGGCACGCAGCATCAGTTTTTTTTAATGTAATGTAATGACTGTAGGCAAAATTTCTCAAGTGAACACTTTAAGGACCTCACTGGCATTACTGTGTATTTTTATTACCATCAACAATTCCCCAGAAGATACTAAAACCAACAATGAATTTAAACTACTAAGTATTGTCTCTTTGTGCCTAACTTCAGCTATGCCTTGCATGCCAACGTGAGAAACGCATTATGAGATTATAAGATACGTTTGTTGCTCATTAAAATAAAATATCAAATCTGTGCAAAACACCAGAACTACAACCATGAAGCCGAAGTCTTCCTGATTCCATTAACATTTATTAAATTGCCAGGCATCTTTTTGCAAAGCGATGTACAAATGAGGTACAATTCAAGCCACAGTAGATAAAGGAGAAGCCTTTGAGAATAAGTGCCTCAACACTCCTAACACAAGTGCCAAAAAGCTTACAGGTCCATGAGGTAACATATAAGTGGCTAGCTAATGAGCTAGGGAAGGATCGAGAGAGAAAGAGCATGAGTAACGAGCTGATGTGAAACTAGTCTCTGGCAATGGAAAATGCAGTCACAGTGTTGCTTCAGAATAAAATGAATTCATTGTTTGAACTGCAGTGAAGAGATACAGTATATCACCTACTGCTGAAAGCAGAGTTATATGTCATGAGGCCAATAGAAATATCAAGCTGTGGCCTCTGATATTACCTGTTAGTAAGATAAATTATTCGAGCCTCATGCAAGAACCACTCGTACACACATATTTGTTTTTTAAGTAACTGATTTAAGACAATGTGACGCATTTGACAATTTTCCTGTTTTTCCTCTTATGTATGAATAAAATTAATGTGTTGTTCAGGCCTTTAGTCATCCAAGTATAATGCTTTAATCTGAATAATGTTGGAGAATACATTTGTCACAGAAATAAACTAAAAATAAAAAAGTCAAATGTTAATTAATATTGTGTTAATATTGACAATGTGACAATATTATATTGTCATCATCATCGTGACCTGCCAATTCACTGTTAGGTTTGATTATGATTTTTATTTAGCTGTAATGATTTTCATTTTTTTGGTATGGTTATCATCCTTTGTTGAACCCTGACAGTGTATCACCTGTATAATATTCTCTTGTCCATCTCCATGACTGTCAGGTCTCGATGATCGGCTCCCATTTAAATCATGTGCCGCTTTACTTTTACATTTTTCAGTACTTTTATTTCTGTTACAGCACTACCATTTCACAAATATAGCTGTGTTCTGATATTACACCACTGTGGTTAGGGTTAACTTTAGTGTATTCATTATAATTTCAGAAGATAGCATAAACTACTAATATAACTAATAAATTCCAGTTGGACAAAAATGCCTTTTAGTTTTTGTGGGTTGCTGTCATTCATTTCATTTTTGCGCAAGAAAAATGCTCTATATGGTAGCTAGTCTCTGATTTGTTAATGCTAAGTAATAACTTGTATAATCATAACCATTCATGCAGAACATCGAGTTCAACATTTCAAAAGTTTGCTGATTGGGTTGTAGAGGTGGGGACATAAGGGCTCAGCTTGGGGGTTTGATGACACACTTGGGTCATGAGAACAATATGAGATAATTTTAACAATATTTATGAATAAATATTTGATTCTGAAATATATCAGAGGGGAGGGGGGGACATGTCTCTATTTATATAAAGGGAAATAAAATTAAGGTGAAAGGTGACAATTCAAAATATAAAAATACAATGAAATATAATGCAGTAATTAGCAGCTTGTTTTTTTTTTATCATAAGTTACTTTTTTGGACAATGCACATTTGTTTCTTCTATACTTCAATTGCATTGCGTGTTTTCTTATTGTGCATTGTTTAATTTGTTATTTAAAATTTCTTGTTGCAAGTTACAAAAGCTTTAAAAAATTGATGGAGACATTCTGATTCTAACATGTCCCCAAGCGTCCCCAGTGGAAATGACACCTATCTGTCAACATTGACAAGGTACTTTCTGCACACGGCTGCTTGAAAGGCACCCGAGCTCCTCTTCTCCCTGCACTGAGATAGCAGGCAGGCGAGAACAGGAACCGGTGATGCCCAGAAAACCTGATATGGAGAGGGCAGAGGAGAGTACAGGCAGCTTGTGCGAAGTGCCAGTGCCCAAGGAACAAGTCCTGGTACGCCAAAGAGTAAAATGTCGAGGTGCCGGTACGCATACCGATGCATACCGGCTCACTTCAAGCACTAATACAACCCCTAATACAACCACTTACACTGCTAAATTTGCTATGTTTTGTCTGCTGATTTCCAACAGCAGGACAGGAAGCTCTGCAGTGTTAAATTCTTCCTTTTACTCTTGGGTAAAAGTTTTTTGAATTACGCTTACCCACAAATGAGAAACAAGCAATTTACTAGTGTGCTGTTAGGAGAGTTTGTTGAATCCGACTTGAAACAACAACCCAATAAAATAAAACAACAACAACTACAACACCTGGAACTTATATGAGCAAACCTTCCAGAAAAAGAAGGAAATTCACCTGTAGATCATTCACAAAGAATATGCACATACAGCATAAAAAAACCCCTCTGTCTCAAAACAATACATTTTCATCTTTAAGACTAATGAGTGGTCATGCTACTGACTTGCTGCATGCTGCTTCTGTGTTTAGCATGTGCCTTCGCCCGTGTGCTGACAGGGCTTTGGGGAATGAACAAACACATCTGCATCGCTGAGAATGTGTCTCAATAGGCACCACTTGGCTGGGGAAGGAGGAAAGGTGCCTGTACTGTGTGGGAGGATTAATCCACCTTGACAATTGTGCTGCAGAAGTTAGGCACAATAATGTTATACTGTCTTTCTCTGTAGACACTGTTTGGCTGAACTGAGGCTGTTTTCATTACTTGGGATTTTAAAAGTATCTATGTGCAGCAGTAGAAAAGTACTCACCACTTGAGCAAAAGTGGAAAAGGGTAGCCAGACAATAATCTTTTGTGACAGTTTCATACATACATGCCATTTCCTATTCTCTATTAATTCATGTCATACATCAGTATTGTTGATTGAAATCAAATCACATTGTAATGCTGAATATTTGACTTTTTAAAATGTGTTTTTATTGTTCTTTATTATTTTTGTAGCTTTTATCTTAATTACTCATCCATCTTTTTAATCTTTGATGTGAATGAAATCTGCCTCACATTCACTTTATAGTTTTAAAGTTAAGGTACACCTGTACAGCCAAATTCAATGCAGTGCAGAAGTCCATACAACAAATTTTATTTTTATTAACCCTAACCCATAATGTTTAGTTTATGACATTTTTTGAGGCTGTAGTTAGAGTAGGTCTATACTGAAAGGTATTTCTGATATTTTGATTGTCACCGACATTGACCACGGGCAAGCAGTTAAATTAAGGCAAACAATTTCAAAAGGACTGACGCATGAAGGCAAGTAATCAGGTGCAGGTGACAGCAGTGGCTGGAATGGTACAGCAGCTTGGCAACATAGACAACCTGGCAAAGACTGGCTGAAAACTGGTCTCTGTGTTTATGAGGAGCAGCTGGTTAGGCAGGTGACGGGGTCGGATAATTTCTAAACACAGTTGGAGAAGGAGAAAAAATAGGCTGAAGAGAGTAAAGAGGGAGGCAGTGCAGTCATGACAGAGACCCCATAATCCCCCATTCATAGTGACACCAAGAATTTAGGTACAGGATGACTTGGCTCAGAGGGGCTGGATGGTGGAGGATTGCTTCCAGAGGAGAATAAAGGGGCAAAGAGCAGAGGGAAAGACTTGGGCCTGATAGAAACAAAGTGAAGCTCAGAAAAGACTGAAGAAATGCAGACTCTTAAAGAGAAACAGAAGCTGGTTCTGGTAATGAAACATGACACATGTCTGAAGAGGAGAATGGTGCACACTCTGAGAGAGGGACAGATACAGGCTTGATTGATGAGAAGAAAGAGGCTTTGAGAGAAAAGCAAAAACTGTCTCTAACGGAGAAGAGAGGTTCAGACCGAGGAGCAGGGAACAAGTGGCTCAGAGAAACCTGAGCCACTCGGGATCTGTCTAGAGACAGATTTCACAGAGGTGAGAAGCCCGCCGTCATAGAGAGGGACAAGGTGTGATAATTGTTTAAATATGGTGATAATAGCACACATTTTTAGGCAAGAGGTTAGGAAGACATTCATAGTGTTGCACACATTTATACACAAAAAGTGACTTGTATAAAAAAAACAGAAAGTCAACTTGAGAGAGAAGTTCAAACCTTGCTTACACCCTCACCTCCACCCAGCTGGTCAATTGCTGTGTGAAGCTGGTGTGAATGTCAGATACAGAACTTGTTGGACAAGTTGTGGAAAGGTGTGTGTATGTCAGGGGAGGGGGTCTCCAAACCTGTTCTGATGAAGTACACTGGTGTCTTTAGACAAAGATAGATTGTGATTAGGACAGGGAGACACATTCAGGTGCAGGCTCAGACAGTAAGGGCACGTTGCTTATTTGAAAATTATAATGGGCTGCTTGAGAGGTTCTGACTTTGACCTCAGACTTGATGCCACATACACAATAAAAGATTAAACGTTTTTTAAAAGGAGAGCACAATACTTTAAATTCTTCCTGTTTTGTAATCACTTTTATCTTTTAGTTCCTTATTCTTTGAATTGTAATTTTAAATGGTTCAATCTTAATAGATTGGATCCAGTCAATAATGTCTGCCAAAATGAATTCACTTGGTTTTAAAATCAAAATCATGTTAAAATAAAAACGTTCCTCTCACAGCAAAACAATGTTGGCAATTGAGCTGTCAGCAAAGCGAGGGACTCTCGGAGTGCATATGTTCACAGACAATACTTACACATCAAACAAAGTGGTCCTTGGTGGGGGTTTTCAGACACATATTGTACTGGACTGTGGCACTCAATGTGAAAGGGTTTGAGGAATGACATTGTGTTTCAATACTGCAGAAAATTAAGTGGAATATTTCTGATAAGAAACATTTCCACAGTGTGTGTTGACACAGAAACAAGGTGCTGGTCTACAGGGAGTTTGTAATGTGGTTTTCAGTACCATGGTGTAGCCTAGTATCAAGCACACAAACTGCCAAAACTTGGAGAGACGCTAAATGTGCTCTGAGTTGATTCATTCTAGTAGTAGTCATCATTTCATGGTAGTTTGAGGTTGACTATTTAGCGGCTAAAGAGACAGATTTTTCCTTCAGGAGTTGGCGGAGATCAAACTAGTGATAAAAGGAGAAAGAATATTGGACTTTATTACATCTGGATGTGTAACTGGGCTATTGTTTACCATCACATTAATCATATCAACTTTATATGGTGAAATTTGCCATTGTTGTGTTTACGGCATGTTCCACTGTCCAAGTGAGAAAATTTAACGGAAAATGAAATTTCTGCAACAGCATAAATGCATTCAAGGCCAACTAAAACACGGAAACTGACACAGATGTGCTTCAGGCAGAGTAAACTGTGGCAAAGTCATGTCCTCTTATGTTAAAACTTTTGCAGTTATTCTGAGTTGTATGGCTCATAAATGCCCAGAGGCAGGAGTGGGGAAGATATCAGGTTAATACAAGCTTTTACAGCTCTAGCAGCATTCAAAGGTAGAGTGACCTAACACACCTACTCAACGGTTAGAAAAAAATGTGATACATTATCAGATTTTAATGGAGAATATATTTACCAAAAGTGTTTCAGAAAAATGATATTGTTTAAATATATAGCAGAGCATTTTAAAGTAGCTAATGTCAGGATGAAGCCAGAGGTGACCGGTTGCTGTTGGAGACCAGAGTTCACTTTCATATCAGCAACATTTGTTCTTTTGTTCTATTGATTTCTATGTTATGCACATGCATTATGAAACACACTTCACTAAATGTGTGGGCAAGGTCAAAGAGGTAGGCATGTGATGATATACAGCAAAATGTGCAGCCCGGCAAAGAGATTTTCACCCAGAAAACACTGAAAACTCTGCATTACGTTACCAGAGCAGGGACTCTCCTCTGCCTTTGCCCTGACACACTTTGTTGCTGAATTGGAGAGAAAGAAAGTGTTATGCAACAGTCTACCTTTGTACTGTAAATCTCACCCAAGTTTTTTGGAGGAGAGAAGAGGATGACACATGGAGTTGGCTATGGCTCGCTGGCATGGGGAACACTACAGCAGAGAACCAGACGCACTGCAGCCTGCTGGGAAACTAGGGCCTGAGCTCTGGAAATCTAACGCCAGTTAAAAACATCTGGGCCACGAGAGAATGATGACCTCTTAGTAGAAACACGCACTGGGCTAAAAACATGTTATTTCTCCTTCACTCTGCAGATGCTGTGAAATGAATCTGTGGTGATGAGGCCACAAATAATGGCACAATCCTGCAAAGTGATCAGGAGAGATTTAGTATGTATTCGTGGCAATGTCATTAATCTCTGGGTATAAAATGGTGAAAAGGGGATTGAAAGTTCTCTGTCTGAATTTATTCCACTGTGCTATTTTTGGCGGCGTTGCTGATTTACCCAAAATTTCGAGCCAAAATTCCACCACCTCCTGTGCATCTTTCCATGTGTCTTTTAAAGAAATCCCCCTGTCATGTAGCATTTCATTCCCTCCCTACACTGAAACAAGATGTGTTCAGGCCTTGTCTGCAGAGAGCAGCTGCAGTGCCAGAGACATTATATTCCCCGAGCTCCGCTCCCATCAGCCACCCACTGAGCCACACACTCCACATGGGCCACGCCTGCCAGGGACAGAAATGTTGCTGGAGCAAATGTACCGCGACACACATATAACCCACGCACAAACACACAGTACAAACACCCACACACGCCAAAGCATATCACATATACCCATTTGCAAGCCCGCAGCAGTGGACAGTGCAGCAAAGTCAGTGTCATCTTTCAAATCACTTCCTAAAGCTCTAATATCCAATTTTCCTCAGTTGGTTGATTTCTGGCACCAACACTTGTCAATCACCCTGATGAGCTGTCTGCCTTGAAAAAGCTTCTTGCCTGAGGCTGAGGTAAACGTAAAGCCACCACAGACGATCAGAGAGCAGATGGCGAGCACAGCCAATCTGCAACTTTACAAAAAGGAAATGTTTGCAGTGCTTTTGAACAGGTCTTGTACTGACATAAACATCCTTAACATAATCGAAAAAGCAATTTCAGGTTAACATTGAGGGGTTAGTATCTTAACACAGAGTCAAAGACACAACCAGTAATGTGTAGTTTAGCTTATTTATTATTGTAATATAAAAAATTTGCATAATGCAGCTTTAAATTGCTTTCTTATTTCTTATCGTGTTGATCTTGCCCACATATTTTAAAGCTAGGGTAGGCAATTCATTTAAGAAATTTTCTTTACATCTCGTCAGCAATCAATAAATCATATGCTCTGAAACAAAAATGAAAAAAAAATCCAGTATCTGTGGAAAATGTGTTCTGGGGAAGTGACTTTAGAGGGAGACCTGAAGGGTGGGAATGGAATGAACTTCTCGTTGCCTACCCCAGCTTTAATCAACAACTTCATTTTTCTTACCTTGTTTTAGCTTTTATCTTTACTTTTTTTCCTTTCCCTTTTTTGATGCCTTCAATTTTTTGTTATTTATGTAATTTCAGAGGTCTAAAATCTAAAAGTAGATTTTGAAACTTGCTGAAATATTACATTTTGACCGATAATTTGTTAGCTTTATAGTAAATGTATTTCTTTCCTTCTCTTTAGGTGTCTTCTTTTATTCCTCTGTCTGTGATTTGCACTGATGTGTCTCTGTCAGGACGTCGGCAGCGTGTCGACAGCAAGGGAGAATAAGCAGGTCATTTGCCGGATACTATCTGACAGCCCACAGAAGGCCTGTCCGTCTCAAAGTTCAGCACAGCAACCGCCACTGATGCTCCCCCACTCAGCACTGCCGGATAATGTGACAGGACAAGACAGTGATGAGCTGAGATGGCGGTCGAGGCTGGCTGACTTTTACAGCAGACGACTGATGAAAGGGACAAAAACACACACTGAGTGCTATCTGTTTTGGTTGTACAAGGCTTCATATGTCAACCTTCTCTGATATAGGTTTGCGTGTGACAGAAAGAGTTAGCATTAAACAAAAAAAACTGGCCTTAAAATACACAGCAAAGCTTCAAATAATCAATTACCTGACATTTTGGTTTAATTTGGCTGTCTGGACTGTTTTAAGGAGATTACCATCGCTAGTCACATTTTTACAGGCCTACAGCATAAAAAGACCTTAACGTAACTGCATGGGGTTGACTGATCAGTACCAAAAACTTGATGATTACCTGGCTTTGTTGGAACAAAAACATCCCTGTTATCAACATGACCAGTTATCCTATAAGATGAATGCTCAAACATGGGATGAGAGTTCATTATCTTGTGTGAGGATTGTTTTCGCAATGTGATGTTAGTTTGTTAAAATATATTTTCTCTATATAAGATTTCTGAACTACAAAAAAAGAACTGATTATTTATGCTGTTAGCAGTAAAGCAGTGAAGCAGTTGTGTGTATTTTATTAATTATCTAATAAGCAACGCACATAAATGGTGGTTTGCCATCCACAGTATAATGTAAACTTTTTCAATATGCATTTGGATGTATACATAATTTACGTGGTCAAACAAATTACAAATTGGGGCTTAGAAGATACTGGAGGTTTAAATATGCTCTCTCTGAACAAAACTGGAAGCAGTAACTCTGGTCAACCATTTTTAAAATTAGAAATACGAAAAGGTTCTATCAAGGTCCATTTTAACATCATCAAGTGATTTTTGGAATAAAAATCACTTGATGAGATATATATATATATAT
>JAPMOB010170263.1:0-24267 GCA_029875015.1 Lepomis gibbosus
TGACTTTAAACTCAGAATTCTGACTTTAATCTCAGAATTAAAAAAAATTTTCACATGTGGCCCTAATCCTCTTCCGCATGTGTGGACTACTCAATGACGCATCAAAACGGCTCCTCGATGCATTTCTGACACATCGCCGACGTCTGCTAGATATGTAGCATGCCAAATATCTGTAGGAGTGAGCCGACTCGACATACACATCCAGCCAATGTGCAGGCAGCTACGTTTTCACTGCAAAACACTTTTTACTCCCCTCCAGCTCTCTGTTGCTCAGACGTTCGCTGCTACCTTCGTGTGCTAATCCATTCTTTCATCCAGATTTTTTGTCTTTATAATTGGTATCTTTATAATAAGAAACAACAGTTGTTTTGTGTGAAGGTTCGCTTCATTTCTCCTTCACATTTCACCTGTGTTTTCTTGACAAAACGTGGTTTGGAGACCAGCATCGGGTGACAGAATCGCTGAACAGCTGTTGTTTGTTATTATAAAGATATCAGTTATAAAGACAAAGAATATGGGTGAAAGGATGGATTAGCACACGCAGGTAGAAGGGATCATCTGAGCTACAGAGAGAGGTGAAGGTGAGTTAAAGGTGCAGCTCCCGACACCCAGTTAACTCCTGACTAAGGTTACAACTCATGGCCCAAAAAGGAGAACAAGCCACCTGTGCACATTTTCAGCGGAGGACTGCGGCTCACTTTGGCTTCAACTCAACGATCAATCATGATTTCAGTTAAATGCTAAAGTTGCTGTTACTGTTATCTGTCCTGAGAAACAGTGTGTTGTTCTTTAAAGTTATATGGATCAAACGAAGCCTGATGCAAAGAATTTGTGTCGATGTACTATTAATCGATGACTCGTTTCAGCCCTACTATCATTGTACTTCCTGACGCCCTGTTCACTAAAGCATTTTGACCCATAACTAATCAGGTCAACCTTGGCAAATATAAGTAAATTTCTTTGAAGTTTCTCAGTCATCCAGGCCATAGTTATCCAAAGAAGGTTAAAATCAACCAAGTCCAGTTGCCCTTGATTTTAACCTTGATTGGGCAACTGTTAATAAACTTTCTAAAGCCTCTTCCCTGAATTTAGGAGAGACATCACCATAAAAACAGGATAGGAAAAAAGGTATTTGATTGTGTCAAATTAAATAAATCAAACATTTATTGAGCATTTATTATATTGTTATTGTGGAAAATAATACCGTGATAATAATCGTTAATGGTTCATTACCCAGCTCTATGTGCGCCTCTGTAACCTTTGTGTATTAGGGACACACAGTGTATCATTTCGAACATGAACCACTTTGTCTCACTCACAGGTGTCCCAAGACCTGCCCTTCCTTCACCCCAGTGAGACCAGTGTCCTCAACCGGCTCTCTAAACTGGGCTCAGATTACATCCGCTTTACAGAGTTCATAGAACAACACACTGGCCATGTGCATCAACAAGTGAGTAAAGTCCCTAGATGCCATATTATTTAGAATTTTAGCTTTAAAAAATTTAATTCACTGTAATAAAAAAACAAAGACAATGTCTATATTAGTTCAGTTGCATTTTTGAGGACGTTCAGTTTGGAAAGAGTACCATACCCTTTTCTCTCTATCTAAGACAGGCTGTGTCTGTTAATGAAATGAATATATCTTGTTCGCTGGACTTTTCTAAACAATTCTTCTCTTTAGGAACATCACACGAACCAGCCCAACCAGACGGGACTTCATGGAATTTACTTGCGGGCTTTCTGCACTGGGCTGGATTCTGTGCTGCAACCATACAGACAGGCCCTGCTAGACCTGGAACAAGAGGTAACATTATGACACAACCAATAAGAATTAAGGGGGGGGGGCACATAACAGGATGCTCATTTAACTTTTATGTATGTTTCAGTTCCTTGGAGATCCACATCTGACAATATCTCATGTGAATTACAAGCTTGATCAGGTAAAGCATTAATGAAAACTCTAAAGAGATAATTTTAATATTGTTTCAATTAAAAATATACAGCTCCATAAAGACACTGAGTGGGAAGTCTTTCTACATTTAAGCATATCTGTTTGTCTAACACTGTTTGTTTTCCCTGTTAAGTTCCAGTTGCTGTTTCCATCTGTGATGGTGGTGGTGGAGACTATAAAATCTCAGAAGGTAAGGATTGTTTATAGAAGTATTTCACCAGGAAATATAGGTTCAGGATGGCGTACAGTGCTGGCCCATGTTGCACGTGATTAGCAGGAGATGAACTGTTGAACCGAAAAATATTTCAACAGGCCGCCACTTCATCAGGAAGAGCAACGTCCCTGATTGGAGTGCAAACCCAAGCCCTTGTTGCATCATCCCACTTTTATCACCATAGCAGCTGATAAAAACACAACAACGTACATGTGGACCAAAGTAATATGTTAAAAATTTAGAGAAAACACAAAAATTTGAAAACTTATTCGACAATTTGCAAATATAACTTTTATTTTAGGGTACGGATTAATCATCTGTCAGTATATTTTATGCAAACTAAATTAACAAAGAGACCGACCAAAGACAATGACTAGAAGACCTACATATAATAATCGTCCTACCTGAGTAACAGAACTGACATCTATGTCCTCCTTGTCTTGTGTGTGTTGCTTTAGATCCATGGCTGTCAGATCCTGGAGACTGTGTACAAGCACAGTTGTGGTGGGCTTCCTCCTGTACGCATGGCCTTAGAAAAGTAAGTCAGCTTCCTTTGGCAAAGACCTAAAAGCTGGGTTAGCAGAATAGAGAGGGGTGGGTTTTCAAAATCTAGCTGTCTTTTGCAATTTCTGGCAACACTAAAATGCTTACCATAGCATTTTTGTTTATTTTGTTAATTCTTCATCATGATCAGTAAGATAGATATTTGGATAAAGTTATTTTGTATTTGACAGTTGATGGCATTTGTTTTGGATCACATCTGTCTATAAAATTAAAGTCTTCACTTTCTCCTTGGCCTTAAACTTTCTTCTTTTGAGTTTGTGTGAGCGGTATCTCAATTCAAAATGTGACTAATGAAGTAACTGTTTTTCAAAAAGATTTTGTCACCACTGCACTTGGCATAAATGGTTACATTAAAACCTTGCAAATAGTTAAAGTATTAAAAGGGCACAGTTTAAACTTATTAAGCTGTAGGTAAAAACACAGTATGTAGGAAAAAAAATGGCCCTTGACTGACTCCCTGATGTCATTTATGTATATTCTCGTCTTGATTTGGATGATTTACGGCTCATAATTTTCATGTTGAAGGGCCACTCTAAATGAATGGAATGGTAAAACAAATCTTAAATATAGTTGTGACTGATTTCAGCTTTTTGTAAAATTACTTTGCATAATTTTATAGGCACGTTTGAGCTGCGATGTGCGTTGTCTTGCTCTACAATGTGTGTCATAAAATCCTCTTTATTGGCATATTATCCTTTTATGATTTCCCATGCCACACCAAGATACACAAATGTTTTGTGTGTCTTTTGTGTTGAAGTCGTTTTTTTAAATATACATTCTGCAGGATTCTTGCTGTGTGCCATGGTGTGATGTACAAGCAGCTGGCAGCTTGGATGCTGCATGGATTGCTGCTGGACCAAAGCGAGGAGTTTTTCATCAAGCAGGGGCCCAGTGCAGGAGGAGCTGCTGCCAACCAGGAGGAGGAGGAGGAGGACCTGGGACTGGGAGGTTTGAGCGGGAAACAACTCAGAGAACTACAGGACCTGGTGAGAGCTATAGTCAGAGAGACAGGAGCACAACACTGGACAAAAGCTCAGTAGTTTTTATAAAGACAGTCTTGATTATGTCCCTCTGTGTTGTGGTGCAGAGGCTGATCGAGGAGGAGAACATGCTGGCTCCGTCTCTGCAGCAGTTCTCCCTGCGAACTGAGATGCTGCCTTCTTACATTCCCATCAGAGTGGCTGAGAAGATCCTCTTCGTGGGAGAATCTGTCCAGATGTTTGAAAACCACAACCACAGCCCATCCAGAGCTGGTAGTCTATCCTGCTTTTATCTAAGTGAAGTCGTGTCCCTACATGCTCTAAATGTCACCTTTATATCACTAAGAGAATACAACATGTTATTTTAGGCTCCATACTGAAGCACCAGGAGGACTTGTTTGCTGCCGAGCTGCACAGACTCAAACAGCAACCGCTTTTCAGCCTGGTGGATTTTGAAAATTTGATTGATCACATCAGGAGCACAGTGGCGGAGGTGAGATCATATACTACTGCACTATTTTTGTCTTTCAACTACATAACATTCAAAGTACATTACCACTCTCAAAGTGACTAAATAAAAAGTCACAATCTTTCTGTCTTGCAGCATCTCTGGACGTTGATGGTGGAGGAGTCAGATCTGCTCGAACAGCTCAAGGTTTGTATTATTCACACACACGTTCTGGATCTTAAATGTGTGCCAAGTGAAAACTGCTGACGTTTGTATTTTCATCTAGATTATTAAGGACTTCTACTTGCTGGGTCGTGGCGAACTCTACCAGGTCTTTATTGACCTTGCGCAGCACATGCTGAAGACGCCTCCCACAGCCGTCACTGAGCACGGTAAACTTAAATATGCAACCTTGGCTGAGATCTGTGACGTAGTTTTTCCAGGGGCTTGGTTGTTCTGTAGTTACAATGCACCTAAAAAGTTGTGTAGTTGCCATCACAACAGGGTGTGTCAATCAACTACTACCTACAGCAGTGTCATCATGCATATATTAAGATAAATAAAAAATAATCTAATTCATGCTTGCTCACATGTTTGGCCAGATAAAAAGGATGAAAGAAACCTAGTAGAAGTAACTTCTTGAACCTGATTTTGGGTTATTGTTTATTGAAGGACAAATGTTAAAATAAATTCAAGGTTTATATTGATTTTTAGATTTTATATTACTGAGAGAAATCCCATAATATCAATAACATGTTATGAATCATAAGTTGAATATTGTCAATTACGGATTTATGGCAAGAAAAATGTCCACCGTGTACTGTGTAGCAGGCTAAACTGTACTTTGTTTATATCTTAAACATAAAACCATATTTTACACCTGAAATATGTCGTTGTTAAAGTTAGGTCTGTGTAGTCATTTCGACTTGTTGTCATTGTGTGGTGGCTTGTGGCGCTTTACAGTAGGGCTGGGAAATAAAACAATAATGATAATTATCGCAATATAATTTTCCTCAATAACTATAGTAAGTGTTCAATATATTGTTAGTAAATATTTGCTTTATTTAAATAGAATCACAAACCAGTTAGCACTTAATTGTTCTATTAAAACATTTATTTTGTTGAAAAAAGAGGCCTGAAAAAAGATTAACTGATCATATTTGTTAAAGATAATAGTTTTGAAAGTTCTACCTCAGAAGTGTTTGTCACATAAAAGAAAAGTTTAACAACATAATTAACCATCTGGTTTCTTCAGTTTCTTCAAAAATCTGACTTTAAACTTGAAAGAAATAATGATTTGATTTATATCATGATATTTACAGACAACATGTCAGTAAGGCTCTGTGTGCACAGACACTGCTGCAGCAATGCAAGTCAGCGCCAACATCTTTATGCCAATGTTTATCTAATACGAAGATAAAACAAACCAAAAGAAAACTTTATTAATATAAAATAGTTGCAAATTCGTGTGCATGATGGTTGGATGTGCAATACAAGTTTACTACTCAGAAACACAAATTTACTTAATTAAATCTCGAACTCTTATGTGGATGGAAAAAAAACTTGCATTGTAATTTGTTCGTACGATAAAAAACACTTTACTGTATCATTTTGTGAGAAGTTGTACTGCACACAGTGTGGAACCACACATGCAGCAACTGCTAGCTGGCAGCGCAAGAAGGATTTTTAGCCTCAGTGTAGTTACTCTATATTGTGTTTTTCTGGCCTTTTTACAACAGATTCACGTCCACTAGATCTTCATTATGGAAAGTCAGTAGCCAATAAACTGCAGGACACATTCGCCACTAGCAGCCGTGAGCAGGAAACCACCGTCACCATTCAGCTCTCAGTTAGCCTACCATATATTTATGTGCTGTAGTTTTAAACTGTAAATGTACAACATCCCCGAAACAATCACTGTTTGCTTTTCTTTTTTAATATGTTACACATGAGTATAGGACAAATTAGACACATAAAATGTATTTTACTTTAGTGGTGTGTTGTGAATGTGTAGCTACAGGTTTGTTTTCACCATTACCTGGCACCTACGCATCCAGTTGGGGGCAGTGGAGATGATGGTTTTATTATCCACTTTCACTCCACACTAGCTGGTATGGGATTCTCCTTGGTGAACCCTACATGTGAACAAATGGAGGCAGAGTGGATGGAGGCGTGTAGTGCGTAGCGGTTACAGATTGGGGTTGAGCCTCATTGGACAGCAACAAATAATAACTGAAACATTTCAGCGCCAGCCTGCATCAAGCTTTCAGACATCTTGCAACCGGAGTTTTTATTTCATAAAATGTGTTTGCATTCAAGACTTGTTTACTATTTATGGTGACAGGTGTCATTTGAGTACATTCAAATGTCATGTTTTCCGTTCCACAGATGTAAATGTGGCCTTTCAGCAGGCAGCTCATAAGGTGCTCCTGGACGACGACAACCTCCTGCCTCTGCTGCACCTCACTGTAGACTACCAGGGCAAAGATAGCAAAGGTGAGCTGCTGATCAGAGATTACTGTATGTTAATAATGGAAAACATAATTAGGAGACTGAAATATAATAGAAATCTTTTTACTTTGAAATGATGCTCTCCTTTATTTGGTGTTTAGTGCCATCTAGAGGTTTTATACTCAGACTGTTTCTAAATGAAGAGAGCCTTAACGTATGTAACTGAAGCAATCCTTACTAAAGATTTTCTTTACTAAACTGCTGCTTGGAAAGAGAAAATGACTTTGACGTCACACCAAATCTTCTTACTAACATAAGTTGAAAAAATGGAAATTTAATTAACAACAATTTTGATAATAGTTTAACTCATTTATTAATAAGAAACATGGAATATTCTTTACACAGGCAGTGAGTCCTCCGTGCACACACTGTGAACATGATGATCAGGCTCATTTGGTGCCGTTCAGTAAAGCACCAGGTTCAGTTTTCATTCTCCTTATCTCTGTGATTTTGACTGCAGAGCAGTTAATGGTTATTATGCGTGTTATTTCAGAGGCGACAGGCCCCAGAGATGGAGCCACTCCTCCACAAGACACCTCCCCTCGTGAGGTCCCTCCCACAGGTTGGGCGGCTCTCGGCCTCACCTACAAGGTTCAGTGGCCGCTGCACATCCTCTTCACTCCTGCTGTCTTGGAGAAGTGTGTTTATTTTAATTAATAATTTAATTTAATTATCTGTTTATTGTGAGTACAGCTGGTTAGTGTCCTCTCTTCCTGTTTGTTCCTCTGCGGTCAGGTACAACGTCGTGTTCAGGTACCTGCTGAGTGTGCGGCGGGTGCAGTCGCAGCTGCAGCACTGCTGGGCTCTGCAGATGCAGAGGAAACACCTCAAGTCCAGCCAGACAGATGCCGTTAAATGGAGATTACGCAACCACATGGCGTTCTTGATCGACAACCTGCAGTACTACTTGCAGGTAACTATCGGTGCCTCTGTCACTGTACTAAGAATGTTTCTATGTTAACTAATTTCCCACACACAAACTACTATTTAAAAAAAAAACAGATTGTTTTCATTACACACATACTTTACTATGAGTACACATCGTTTTCAGGCGCGACCCTAGCCCCAGTTTGTGCCTTTCGTATCTTTATTACATCGATTCACAGAGCTACGCGTCCGAAAGATAAATCCCTGTTGATCTTTAAAACATGCATAACTGTCTCTTAACAAAACTTTTTAAATGTATTTCCAGAATTCCTGAAGACTCTGCTACAAAATAATAAAGATGTTTGACCCAAATTCCTAATTTTAAAAAAAGATGGCAGATGCTTACTTGTTTTGTACGTAACAATAAAAAGATAAACCTGATATTATGAATGAAAATATAATAATAATAAATAACTGAATAGTCGTAATATAGATTACTTATAATAAAACTTATGCATTCTATAAATCCAGCAAGTGTGACGTGGGAATATAAAATAAG
The DNA here is from genome assembly GCA_029875015.1 of Lepomis gibbosus. Taxonomy (NCBI): domain Eukaryota; kingdom Metazoa; phylum Chordata; class Actinopteri; order Centrarchiformes; family Centrarchidae; genus Lepomis; species Lepomis gibbosus. Next base: position 8,095 of record JAPMOB010170263.1, read on the forward strand.
GTTAGACAGAATTTAATAATTAAACATTTGTTTAGGTTGTTGGCCAATTTCACTCGCTGTTTTTGAAATCTTAACACTTTTCTATAATATCCTAATCAAAGACACAAGTGGAAACTTTATTAAAATAATTACATTTGTGTGCTCTGTTTTACTGTTTTTATTTAGTCTGCTTTTATAGTTTACAGCAATTTGTTTTCTTCTTTCGTTCTTCTTCCCACATGATTCTTTGTTCAGCACTTTGTAAACTGTACTTTAATTTTCGATCTTAATACAGATGATAAACTGCTTTACTGTTCTTAAGATTTATAAACAGAAGTCATAGACACATATCTTTCTAAATCTCATAAAAGTCTATGCATATTTTCTTTGTGTGTAGGCAGAGTTTTATGCATCTGGCCCAAGACATGGCTACAAGCGGTTTACATTTTAGCATATGAACCTCAAAGACCCGATTGCAGCATTGCAATAGCTGACTTGTTTTCCTGTTGTTTGTCTCTAGGTGGATGTGCTGGAGTCTCAGTTCTCTCAGCTGCTTCAGCTGATCAACTCCACCAGAGACTTTGAGAGCATCAGGCTGGCCCACGACCACTTCCTCAGTAACCTGCTCGCCCAGTCCTTCATCCTCCTGAAGCCGGTATACATTAATACACCAAATTATGTTGGAACTTAATCGGCTGCTACGTTTGTCCAATATTTCAAACTGAGGTTATTTGCTTACTATATTTTAATCAATGCCTGTGCAGGTATTCCACTGTCTCAATGAGATCCTCGAGCTGTGTCAAAACTTCTGCTCACTGGTCAGTCAGAGTGTGGCGTCGTTGGACGAGAGGGGAACTGCCCAGCTGGATATTCTCGTCAAGGTAGAGGTACTTCATTTCATTTGTCTAATGTTGGAAAATGTAAAGATATATTTTGTAATACCAACACTCTGAAATTTCAGGGCTTTAGACGTCAGTCCTCCTTGCTGTTTAAAATCCTTTCGAGCGTGAGGAACCACCAGATAAACTCTGATCTGGCTCAGCTGTTACTGCGACTGGACTACAACAAATACTACACACAGGCAGGAGGCACGCTGGGCAGGTAGGACATTATCTGCTTAGCTTAATAGCATTAAGAATCATGATACACAATAACTTTGAGCCAGTTATTAGAATGCAACGTTTAAACAGAGGTTAATGTTGTTAATGGTTAATCCAAACAAATCCCTAGCTGCAGTCTAAACAAATTTCCTTCTTTTCAGTGTTTAAGAAGAGGATTAGAATTTGGAGATGTCCATCTATGCTAAACTCCCACACTAAACAGAAGAAACTCAACATCCGCCCTGTCCTTCGCTTTTGCCTTAACCAAAATACTGTCAGTGTGGCATGCCTGTTAAAATGACCTGTAAAGGATTAGTTCAACCAATTTATACAATCATTTTCATCCCTCACCTCTGGTGGTATCGAGGCATGCAGATTTGGGTTTTCTTTGTGATAATCACAGCTCTGAAAAATAACATTTGAAAAAAGCAACAAGCAAATAGTTTTTTCAGACACGATGACATCACTGTGAACAGACTTCAGTGGGACTATTTCTTTGGGTAGAAACTCGTCCCAGTGACGTCTCTTCATTGAGGTCTGTGGATTATCGACAATAACCTGATGAAGTGAAGCTTCCTGTTATGAGCCTAGATTGATTGAGTGTTAAAAACGGAACTATTGTTTAAGCAACTTTGAGCTAAAGTGATCAGAATAATAGCTCAACATTTGTAAAATGCACTTATTTGCTTTCTTACTGAGATGTAAAGATCAAAAACACTTATTGGTTTGTTAGATATGAAGCTACAGAAGTCACAACTTTATCAAAAGACCAACACGTTTTGGCTTGTGGCCTTCACCAGGGCAAGGACAAGCCTGTTGGCTTAGTTTAGCATTGACAACTTTGGACATAGTCCGGCTAGCTGTTTCCACTCTTTCTCCTTAGCTAAGCTCTCAGTCTCCTTGGTTTTAGTTACATATTTAGCGTAAGACCTGAATGGTACCAATCTTCTCATCTCCAAAAGAAAGCGTGTTTCCCAAAATGGTTAATAATTGCTTTAAAGTACTTAATTAGTCTCTTGTGATATGCTTAAATTGTAATTTACTGTAGGTCAAATCTCTTTTAACCTGCTTTGTAACAGATCCCCTAAAAATAACCCTGGAATAACTGGTAAACCTGCTACTTAAAACATACCTGAGGACATTGTTTCTGCAAAGACAAGCTGTTGTTGACTTTTTAAAAGTAATTTTTCAAAGCTGTGAACCTTACAAACACATTGTGTTGGGCTGGAAGCAGAAATCTCAGAGACAGATCTCAACAGCTTCGCACATACGTCTGACACTTATCTGCACAATAACCACTTGAATTAAGTTGGCAAATGTTTTTTTGTGGTTTGGCTATAGCTCACTGTATAAACTGTAAATATTAAAACCTTGTATGTACCATTGCCTGTAGACAAAATAAACACCCATCGATTAAAATGAAACGAGGGTCACAATTTATTATCCCATTAAAAACAGACAGGATAAAGTTATATACAGCAGAGGCATGCAACAGAACTAATGCTGAACATTTAACATGGTTGAAGGCATTTTGCACATGTGGAGTCAGATTATGAGGAGGCGTAGTCGTGGCGATACTTAGGCTTGCTGTGGAAACCCAGGCGCTCCCCACAGATGAGACTCTGGATGAGCCACTCAGGAGACACCAACGGGACTTCCTGCGATGTCACATTTTTCTCTACCAATGGTGGACAGGCATGGTCTGTCACCACAACATCATACTTGCCAGCAGGAATGTCTGCAGACGGGAGGGAAGGACAAACTTTTTTTCAGTGCTAATTATTAGGATGTCATTGTTGTGGATTCTGTGGTGGGAGTCTGTACCTGAGCCGTCCTTGTCTGCCTGGAACTGTCGGACAGAGGAACCCCCACCCATCGTGATCAGCTGTGCCCAAAGCTCCACTGGCTTCTCAAACACCAGAAGGACCCGCAGAGCCTTGAACGGGCTGCAGCGGGGATGCCTGATTTGAGAGAAAAAAAATATTAAAACAGGAAGTCCAGTTGCCTTTGACCGATCACCTCTACATCACATTAAATAACAAGATTGGCCTGAGAAGGGCTGCTGTACATGGGCTATATCTAAATTCACTTCCAATTTGCTATATAGTGCATTATTCTGACTCTCCCCCATTTCATTTCAATGAGTGTGAAATTTCAAAAAGAGGTGAGAGAGAAAAGTCTGTTGCATTTTATAGATGTGGGAGGTCAAACCAGAAGGTTAATACTGTATACAGTCCCCTTATTCCACCCTTGACCACCTGAGTCGCAAGCACAAGCTCCTTCTGCACCTTTGCATCCTTTAGCAGCCAAGTGTCTGTTACGGTATAATTGTTAGCTAAAGTAACGATACCAACGGGAACATTACAACTCCACTACCTGTTTGTCTTGTTCTAATGTGGTCTCTCAGCTGGACTCTGGTAGTGGGTCTGACAGAAGAGGGTGATAGCAATTACGGTTTCAGACCAGCTAATCTGTTTTTGATAGCCAGTAGTTTGTGTAGGATCCACATTTGCATCTACTGATCATGTTTCCTACAGCTGCAGGTTGTGTACTGTTTTTCTCCACCAAAACAAGCACGAGGAGTCAGACACTATTAAAACCCAACCGATTTAGGATTTTTAAGACCGATACTGATCAGCTAATATTCTGTTTTTCTTTTCAGAAACACAAAACATAAAGATTATCCCTTATCCCTAACATTTGGTTATTTGTAGTTATGATAACTCACTGAGATAACATGACATAATGCAGTTTAAAAATAAACTTTTCTTTATGTTATAAATAGCACTTTGAACATAAGCGCAGCTGATTGCTGAGGATTTGTGTTCCAAACAGGTGTTGTCAAGGGAGTTGCATTGTGCTCTCCGGTGGACAATTTGTGCAACAACAACACTCATAACATGACTGATGGATCAGTTAAGAGATTTATCTGCAATTAGCTCATATCTACATGCTGACTTATCAGTCGGGCTCTACTATTGATCACAAACCACCTAACGCAGCCCACACGGGTCAGTCTGATTGGCAATTCAGGAAACAGAGTGAAATGCAGGACGGCGTTCCTAATGATATATTTGAACAAAGTGAGGCGGTCATACACGAGTAGCGGCGACACATTTCGAGTGACAAACAGTAGAAACAGGCAAATCAACAATAATCCCAGCAAAAATAAGCGGCGAGCCAAACACAGCGGCGCCATCTTTCAACGCCAACCGTTTAATACGCAGTAGTGGTGTGACAATTTCCTTTTTCTTGTTTCTTTTTAACTTTTCTTTTTTGTTATATGTGCCAACGGTTTTATTTTATTCTATGATGTGAAGCACTTTGGATACCTGACGGCTGTTGTAAAGCGGTATAGAAATAAATGTTGATTGACTGATTGATATATTCAGACATTTTGATGCACAGTAAACTTAATGTCTTAATGGCTCAATTCACAAAAGCACTTTGCAAGTCTCATATTGCAAATCCCCGAAGAGTTTGTGAAACTGGTCTTTTTTACTTCTACTAATCCAAAACCGGCGCCTCCCTCGCAGCGACAACCCTTGATGCAAGTCCTAGTTCAATTAAAGCCAGGGGACATATTTCCTTATTCCTATTTATGTTTTTCCTATTTACATTAAAGATGTGAAGATAAAATTATCAGGTACAAGTGTCTATATTGATATATATCAATGTAATTTTTATCCATACTAACTTATCTTTCTTTCTTTGTTAATAATCATTTTCACTGTGTAACAGGCAGAATACATTTTGATCCAGGTGGTCACAAGCAGCAAGTGTTGCTTTAACAACCTTCTGGGGTTTTATACAGATTGACAGTGATCTATCAGAAAAGAAAACACTTAGCTCTGTAACTTGAATGATGATAAAACCCTAGATACTCCAAGAAATCCATCCAGTACAGCCTAGGAATGAAGAGCAACAGACGGTGGACCTTCATCTTACCATTCTACTATAGCATCTTCTGGCCCCATGCCAGCAGGCAGCAGGTAGTTCCTATAGTTCAGCAGCTTGTTATCTTTGCAGCAGTCTCTCACCCAGATGTGTGACACACACGGCACACCGCTGGCCAAACACAGCAAGTACTTCCTTGTACGACAGTGCTGGTCTGCAATGAGCAGGCTCTGGTAAGCTGCCTTACACTGAAGAGGGAACCAAGCAGAGAGAAGGAAGATCAGAGTGCTAAGTACAAACCTGCTTTATTTATATACTGTGAGCTGCACTTTTACATGATATGTATCGCTATGGATACGTACATTAAAATATGAGCACACAAACCGCATCTTAAACACAAAAAAAACATGAAAATGACCCAGAATGTTTTAGGCATTAATCTTAACTTTCTATTCAAAAGAAATGTTATAGTTTTAGTGATTCGCAGTGATTCTCTTACTTGTTCTTCATTGAAGTCTGGCAAGATGAAGCCTCCGCCTGCCTGCAGCTGAGACTCTGTGTATCCTTTGTTAAACGGACCTGTCTGCACATATTCTGTTGGGAAAGAAAAAGGTTTTACAATATTTATTGAACCAACAACCATTAAAGGAAGCAGGAAGGAAGCTTCAGCATGCTGCACTCAGCGTGCATTATAATCCTCATTTTGTTTGCCTCACCCTCCTCATCATCGCCGATGGACCTGTTGGTCAGCCGGTCGATCTCAGACGAGGCAGTCAGCATAAAGGCGAAGCCCATAAAGAGAGAAGCGTTCTGGGGCAGCGGCCCGTGAGTGTCTGCCACATCACAAGTCTGACCGGGGAGATCTGTGCCGCTGCCAGAGGTGTTGCACACGCCGACACGCTGAGCTGGAGACAGAAAGACAGGTAGGTGTAGTAAGCAGGAACAAGCGTAGGAATCAGATAAAATGAAAGTTGGCCATTTAAAAGGTCTGTTCATCTAAATTACAAAAACAGAGTTTCTCTCTAACCTCTCGGGAAATCTGGCCTGCAGATTGTTTTATCTGCTGTGAGATTTATGAAATACTTCTTAGCTGCTACACGTCTCTTTTCTTTGGCATTTCCTTCGAGTTACGTCAGTTATTGTCCCTGGCAATTTTAATATCACTTTATATCAAATACTGTATATTATAATGTCTTGTGAACCTGTGAAGCACCTTGGTCAACCTTGGTTCTTTTAAGTGTGCTATAGAAATAAAACTGATATTGATATATTGATGTATAACATTATCTCCATGGCTACATACAACTCGTGGTAAAAAGATTTTCTTTCTGTAATTTGGCTGAACCGACCTTTTGAGCATCAAATATATATACAATTACCCGATTAAAATGATTTTCAATGCAAACACACCCGTGACTTTACAGAAATGCACGTCCCCTTCCCTCCACCTGTTGACCATCACCATGGTAATGCTACTGCACTTGATTCATTTACCATGTCAGCCTCAGCAGCAGACAGCAAACAGCAGCAGAGGATGGGCCACACGAAGGTCAAAATGTCTCAGTACAAAAATAACATTACTGACTCCATATCACACAAGAACAACCTCTGAAATCTGACAATGATCACTTCATCAAGTCAGTTAAGACAGAAAACAAAATTTAAAATGTCACATGCTCAAAAGGTCAATGTAAGCAAAAGGTTAAAAAATATTTTGGCTAAAAGATTTTTTCCCTTAAAACCATTTAAAAAGTGATATTACAGCAGCAAAGTGTTTACTGATACAGACACTTGAAATATTTTATATCAAAGCACATTCATATTGGAATAATACACTATGTTTAAAATCTAAAACCAACTAATGGCTTTGTTAATAATAATAATAGTTATGTAAACGTATGTAGTCCAGTAAAAAAATTCTGAAATCAATTCATTAAAAACAGACCCCCCCCCCATCCCCGGTTCAGATGCGGTCATGGTTTCGGCGAGCGGGTCTCCGTACCGGCTCTGGCCCCCGGGCCCCTGCGGCCTCTCTTTGCTGGTGTCCTGTCGTCCTCAGAGGTCATCAGCTTCCTCTTGCCGGAGGGGCCGGGGGTTCGGGGGCTGCTGGAAGAGCTGCGGTTGGGAGTGTTCTGACCCTCGGGGGCTCCCCTGCGCCTCCTCTTCCCCTCCACCAGGTTATCTAAGGAGAATCCAGATGTAACAGCACTGAGTTCATGACAGAATCTGTCACTGAGCAAGTCAACCTTTATTAAGCTATTAAGTTATTTGTTAAACTTTTACCACGGTGTGTCTCCCTTTTGAGGCAGGTCATAACAAATGGGGGCTCGTCCGGGACACCTGGGCTAATTTGGCCCTGGGCTATTTGGGACTATCTTCCCATTTTGCAAGGCTGCTGTCGAGGCCAGGTCAGACCTCCCTGCGGGCCGGCTTTCCCCTTTAGTTTGGTTTTCTTTGGTTGGACTATTGCTTTGTGGTATTTATCTTGTTTTTGCATACTACAACACCTTCACACCTACATCCTGCACAGACACTACTGAAACCACAGACTACATACCTCATACTTTAATGTTAGTTTGAAATACCTCTTAATTTGGTTAACAGTGTTTTTATCTGCCTGTGTCCGGCTGCGGTGGTCTTACCAAGGCTGATGTCGGAAGCCTTGGCCAGGGGAACGGCGGGCTCGTAGGGCCCAAGGCTGTGCTGCTCCCTCAGCTTGTTTCCCTGCTCCAGAGACAGGATGACCGAGGTCCTGTTGTACCACTGCCTCTGGCCGTCCTTCTCCACACTGTAGAACAGCTCCTGCCCCTCTGTTTTATGGCCCCTTATAACACCTGCACAGACGCAAACAAGAGACGGAAGATTATCAGTACGTTTTGTTTGAGACTCAATAAAAATATGTTGTTTTTTGATGTTAGGCTTTTATAAAAATGATGCATACGAATGGACATTAGACACACTGAATATGATGCTGAGTCCTTAAAGAGGTTTCTGCAGACACATTTCTTTGCTATGTGAAAACCTGTCAATATTGTAATGCACTAAATCAGCTTTGCATCCAAGCTCAATCGGTCTAGCAAAATTGCCCACCCTAACTCGCTCAATGGTCCTGATGGAAACCAGTCTGAAAAAAGGTGGTACTCCATTCATTGCTTTTTCCTGACTCTGTTTTTGTGAAATAGAATTCGCAGTTTTTTTTTCATACAGAGGAACCAACTGAAGTTCAGTGCAGCAGAAGCTCACTTATTTCCTCTTTGGTAACAACAGAAAATCCGATATCAGCAGCATCAACACAAAACGGTGTGGTTATCACTGAGCTCAAGGGTTGTTTTAATCTTTCCTACATGTGCTCACTCTTCTCCCTCACCTATGCTGAAGTACTCGTCCTCCAGCAGAGCGGTCACCTCCGTCTCCAGGGGAATGGGATCACAGAGCAGGATATCCTTCCCCGCCACTTCACACTCGTAGCCGTCATCAAACCGCAGGCGGAATCGTCCCTCCCCGGCGTCTTTGATAATGCGGCCCGAGTAGAAGTAGCCGTTGGACGACCACTTGGCCACCACGCGCAGGCCGACGAAGCTGCTTCCGACCGAGCTCGCCTCCTCGGGTGATGACCTGAGGGAGTCGGAGTGGCTGGGGAGCTCAGCGTCTGTAGGGCTGACAGGGAGGCGTGGGGGGAGCATGCGGGTGTAGGGCTCGTCCTCTGAGGAGGACTGTGGCTGGCCATGAACACCGAGCCTCTGCAGTGAGCCAACCCCACCTCCCCTTAGAGAGAGAAACAGAGAGTCTGTTCAGGCAATATCAGAACTTAATTTAAAGGCTTGCATCGTAACTGGAACTGGTCTTGATTGCCTGCCTTTATTATGTAATTGCTTAAGACATCAGACGTCAGTTTACAGTGGAAAGTCTCCACTCAGCAGGTTTACCGCATTGGTGTTCTTATAACTCCTTCAGGGAACATCCGTCAGCAAAACAATGTGCCTTTAGAAAACATTAGGGCTGGCATAAAATATCTTTCAAATTCGTTGTATATTTATAACTTGGTACAAGAATAAAACACACAATTTCACAAAATCTGATAGCATCCGCTGCTAGTAAAAAATAAGAAGATTCTTTACAATTAAATAACTTTTCAAATTATTTTCATCTTTATCTACCGTTAAAAATAATATTCTGCCTGTATTCAATCACATTCTTTTAATTTGCTGACAAGAAAGTGCTGAATAATGTTTTAATCTTTATCAAGCAACAGATTAGCATTCCTCAAATGTGCATTCAGCAGCTTCACACTAAGACTTCCAGCTGCACCTCTTTGCTTTGTGCCATGCTTTTTTTCCCAGCAACTGGAAGCCTTGGGATGTGAAGTATCTGAAGGCAGGTGAGTAAACAGAGTAACAAAAAGTATTCCAGTTATCTTCAAATGCTAACTCAGTCCTTGATAAAAGTACTCTAACGTTTGCAGCTATGTGCAGAGACGTGGACGTGTTTATTTGTGCTTTAGAACGTAACCACCGTGAAACAATGGACTGCTTGTCGGATATATTGTCGAAGATACCTTGATCTCTGGGAAACTGTGATGGATAGTTTTCATTATTTAATGACATTTACGAGAAAAATAGCACATCATTTACTGAATAATTGAAATTTCAATCAACAAACGAATCACTAATCATTAGTTGCAGCTCTGAGAGAGAAGATTAGGTATAAGATGATTAGTGAAAAGAGGAAAAGTAAAGTGTTATTAGAGATAGTTTAGGTAGTGTGGGTTCATGCAGTGTGCCTGTTGCTCCTGCCTCGTCTGCGGTTTCTGTAAGTGCAGGGCGAGCCTCAGTGAGGACTCACCTGGACAGGGAGGAGCGGGACGGGGGTCGGCCCCTTCTAGCCCTTCCTCTAGGGGTCAGCGGGATGAAGGCCCGAGACCCCAGGGTACCGTAGCCTCTGTCCATCACTGACCCTGCCCTGTGACCCCTATGACCCCTCTGTTGCTGCCCGCCTCCTCTCCTGGGAATGCAGACACACAGAGGGGACCAATAGAGCCGGTCAGGTTGCACAGGCATGGATCTGGGGATGCTTCCAAAATCAAAAGGCACCCTGGAGTATAAGGAGTGTCCAGTGACCCCAGATTCATGCCTGTGAGCAACTTGTAACTGAAGCAGGGATCAGTGAATCACTGAGAGATTAGAGTGTTAGAGAACCAAAGAAGGTGAAGGAGTGACACAGGAATCAGCATGCAGCTGGTACAGACAGACAAAGCAGAGAGATTTTACTGACAGGACTTAAGAGATGCGGGGAGGAATTTGATTGGCAGCATGGAGGCGGAGTTATACCTGATGGATTTGGCCCCTCGGCTGGGCGGCATGATGAAGTCCGGCCTGCTGAAGCCGATGCTGCTGCTGGTTCCTCCGGAGCTGTGCTGCAGGCTGGAGGCCTTGGACGACAGAGAGCTGATGTCACCGAGGTCACCAGAGGTCAAAGAGCTGCTGCCTGTGCGGCACGGGGAGATGTCGCTGTCCAGCACCTGGCAGTCCACCACCGGCTCTTCGCTCTCCTGGTAACAACAATAAAGAGCAATGACGTCTTAAGGTCAAAAAGATATTACATATGTAGATGTCCGCATTGCTACTAAAACTGCATTTCATATCCATTCATTTAACAGCTGAGTGTTACACTTGTCAGTTAAAATGTTGATTTAACTTTGAAATGGTCATTAATGAGGGTACAATTTCATGTTTAACACCTCCTTCAGTCAAAATTTAATGATTACCTCTGAGACTTTGCGTTCCACCTCTTTGCCATCCTCATAATACACGTCTGTGATGATCCGCGTGACGGTGGTCCTCACTTCCTGGATGGTGCGCACGTGTCTTCGGTGGGAGGGGCCTGTGGTTCTTCTAAAGGACGGAGATTCTCGTTCCCCCTTTAAGACAAAAATGCAAGAGTGTCACCTGGATAACGCTCACAGACATAGGCGTACTTTTCCTCCTCCGTATACACCTGAATCTCCGTACCCTGCCAGCTGGGGAGCGCAGCCCCGGTGCGTCAAAGCTGGTCTGCTGGGAGACTGTCCGCTGACGGAGCTGAGACACACAGGACAGAGTGATCAACACCACCGTGACATGTCTTCACAATACACAGACACCCTGTGCTCGCATTTACTTAGGTCTCATCTGTCAAAAACAAAGAACCTATGCAGTTGCATAGTAACCCATCCAACCTAACCTGAACACATCTTTAGTTGTTTGTCCAAGTGGGATGCAAACCCAATTTTTAAATCTTAGATTTACTCAAAACAATTTGAAAACAAAACATATTTAAGACTTTAAAACTTTTAATTTAAATCAATTAATATAATAAAACCAGGTGAAACTGTGACATAAGGGAGATCTTGAAAAGTAGATTTCATTCTAACAGCGTAAATTTGGATTTGAACAGTCAAAATTAATTACTAAACTAAAAGCACTGAGCAACTTTATCAAGCTCAAAACAAAAATCTAAACTCAATTTTATTGATTTTAAGCTTTAGGTGTAATTTGGTCGGGACAGTAAAATAAGATGTACATAATTATGTACAGCTGTGGAGATAAAGAGGGCAGTATGCCACGTAACAGAACAACCATAATAATCATGTTCAGTAACCGTTCAGTATGAACAAGGAAAATTTGCTGAATTCAAACCCATCCTATACATTGGCACTGTAAAGCACCAGATGTGTCCAGTAACTCACTAACCTTGCTGGACGGACTGGAGGTGATGATGTTGTCACAGGTCTGCTGGGCAACCTTCTGTCTAGCATCTGTCCTGTTTGGGGCGGGCGGCTCCGGGGCTTCAGGGGGATCTCGTCTGTCTACAGATTGCTCGCCAGTGGCGGGTGGATCTTTATGGGTCTCCAGTGGTGCCGCCGACACATCCTGTCGTAAATGCTCTGATTGGCTGTTAGGGAGGCTGTTGCATCCCAGCGAGGATGCCTGGGAGCTCCTCTGTGGTGAGGCGAACAGCTCCCCTCTGCAAAGATGTTACAATGGTACAAATTGTGATTCTGTAGGAAATATGGCAGAATCCACCCACAACACAAATTAAATAACAATATGGGCTTTCCACTGGCAACAAACCTAAATGTTCACTCTTATTTAGATTGACATGTAAACACCACACTTGTCTAAACCTTTTTAGTGCAAGAAACAAGTGGATAAATGAGAGAATTCAACTGCAGATGACATTTTGTAAAATGACCTCACAAAGCGGGAGGACAAAACTACATCTTACTGCTCCTCGTGTCCCCAGAGAACATTCAAAAAATAGCCATCCATCCCATCTCTACAATCCTAAAGTAGGTCTCTCTCTTTCTCGCTCTCTGTTCTTACAAACACACACACAGACACACACACACACACACAGGTAGCCAAAGCAGACCTATTTCTGTCTATTAGAATACATTACAACAGGGGAAAGCTATTCATACTTCCACAGGTCAAAATGTGAAGCTCCTGCAGGTTAGACAGAGGCGATCTCAAAACATGCACAAACACAGAACATAAGAAAGTGTAAATTACAAGCATCTTTTAGATTGTGGTGGGTGGGTCAGTCACCAACGACACACATGTTGGTGTTACAAATCCAAACTGCAAAACTTACAATAAACTGGGACAACACTGTTGTGAGCGTATGGCAGGCTTTCCCCCTGGAACCTTCATGTCTGTTATATATTGCATTCAGCTGTCCTTATTTGTTAGGCTACTTGCTGATAACTTTTCTGAAGGTGGGTCTCTGACATGACAGAATTGTGATTTCTGCAGCGCTGTTCATGATTGTAAGCATGAACTTCACACACTGGTCCGTTGTCATATGTTTGCGCGATCGAGCAACAGAGATACTGACAGAGGTGCTGAGTGAATATATGCGTTGCGCGCAGCTCTGAACTCAAATACAATTTTACCCATTAGAAATAATAAATAAAATCAACGTGGTGGTCAGCGTTGATATTGTGGTGGGCCGCCACAAATAAATCAATGTGTGGGAAACACTGCACAGTAGATGCACTCCTACACTGTTTGTTTACCTGACAGGTGTGGTGCCTCCAGTCTGGCTGTCCTCCTCTGCATCCGGCTGTCTGTGCACCTGCCTGACACGACTGAACACGGACGGGCTGCTGGGACATGAAACATCAGGGTCACACTCCTACTCTTACGATCACAAAAAAACGTAGCAAAGTGGTTAAATATCTCACTGAACAGTGTAAAAACCTGAGAGTGCTTTAAACTGCCACTAATAGGATCTAGAGATGTGCTGCGCCAACGAGAAGTTAAAACTTTGTGCCCAAATAATTTTTTACATTCACATACTCTAATTGTCACTGAAGGAGAGCAGCGCTGCAAAACTAGCAGGCTGAGGTAGGAACACAGTAGAGTTTAAAGGCTTTAGGTGATACTGATTCATTAAAAGATGCCCGGATCTGTCCCAGTACCAGTCCTTAGGCTCAGTCCTTTTCTTTTACTGTCGGCCACCACACACACAGACACTGACAGGTCTCAGTTGGAAACACTGCTAACAGATTTATGAATTAAAAACATTTCCTCCCACCAATAAAACAGCTGAACCTTCAATTATCCTCCATAATGCTGCTGAATCAGCTTACAAGACAGATATTATAAATATCCCAATACATCGGTGTAACTGTGTAGGTAGACTGTGCATAGACTGCATTTCAAGATGGATAACGGGTCTCCATTTTCTCCCACTGTAAAAAAACAAAGCCAAAATAATTTGGATATGTTTGGTGCCATCTTGCATAAGTGGTAATTTGAAGCCAGGGTCTCCACAGCAGCAGTGATCGGGGGAGCCGCCCATACACCTGGCCGAGTCAATCGGGAGCAAACCAAACTTATTAGAATAAATAACACTTTAACACACATCGGAGTGGTAAGAACTACCTAAAATGACATTCCCCATCTCTGGGGAAAAGAAATGCATTTGGCCCGTGTCCCATCTGCTAACATGGAGATGGCCGGGTTTATTACCTATACTGCAGCCAGCCACCAGGGGGCGACGGAGATGTTTTGGTTTCAATTTGGGGGAGCTGTCATGTTGTCCATCTTTATAAACAGTCTATATTGTAGAGGCTGAAGAACAGCCACCGAAGATTGTCCTTTGCATTCTCAAGAGACTTGACAACACACTTATGAGGAATTCAGTTAATGTGCATAAACAGATGGTCCCACCTGGTTAAAGTCTTGGCAACTGTGGTGACCTTGACAACAGATCCATCCTCTTCTGACAGTGTTGGCTCTGCGGGAAAGAAATGTGGTACTGAGAGGGTTCCCAAGTAGAAGCACATACCCTGCGTTGAGCGGAGGGAGGGAGGTACAAACTCTTACTCTGCAGGCTGAAGCGCTCCGAGCTGCCCTCTTCAACAGGGGTCACCAGCTTCATCCTCAAGCTCAGCTTCCCGTCTCCCTTTTCCGTAGTGTCATCGCCGCTTTCCGCCGACACAATGTCACTGGTCGCCATTGCATCTGCAGAGACATCACCCACCACGCCTGACTTTTCTGAGAAGGAAGTGATCTCTGGAGCAAAACAAAAAGAAGCGCAGCATCAGATCTTGTTATGCTACTTGACATTTTGTGGTTGTTGAGCAGCTACAGTTCGTCCGGCACAAGAACCCACCAATGGGAGTGCTGTGTCTCAGCGTCTGCTTCAGCTGGTTGATTAGAGGGGGTGTGGCACCGACAACAGGACCAATCAGCTCCCCTTCTTTAGGAAGCGTGAAGTGGAAAGAAATTTCTGTAATAGAAAAGCACACTTGGATTCAGAATCTACTTCAGTGCATTGTTCCTTTTAAAGACAGATATTCTTACGTCACTGTGTCTTTAACTCCTCTAACACACGCCACCACCTTTCACCTATACCTCCCACCTCTACTGAAACTTTGCAAACTAACCTGTACAAAACTTTAACAGAACATTTCAGGGGCGTTAGATGTAATACCAGCAAGCACCAGTGGTGTAAGCAAATCCTTGTTGAATCCCTGTGATATGTAGCATTCGAGGGAGAATCGAACATAAGTTAGTGAGAACAAACGTTAACGTGTTTAACACTATAGGATTTCTTTGCATATAGGCGCTATCAGTTTTTGTTTATATTGTATGTTATAACCGAATATATTTCACACCCTGTTATGAAGGTGGAACGATGGGGTGCATTTGATGGGGTCTCTCTCCATACTTTATATTGTATAATTCTGCTTTATTATACCTTATGCCTTCCTTTCTATCAGTAATAATAAAAAGTTAATTGCTAAGATCTGGGAGTGTGGTGACACTCCTAACAAGAAGTCATATGTGCTCGCTTTATGCTCCAAATAAAAAGGGTTTAGATCATTTATAGAAACCGTGGTTTCAGTAATGTCACTGTGTCGCCAGATATCAGGAATTACTCTGGTACAGCACAGCACAGAGCAATGAGAGATGTGGCTTGTCTGGTTGTAGCTGACCTGGTTGACAAAGGTAAAAATGTTTATTTAAAGACCCAAAATACAAGCAGTGGAAATCACACTTGTAATGCCTTATTTGTGATTTCAGGCACTAAAATTAATTATCTGAACCGGCAATTCCCGAAGTGTGGTGCGCAAGCTGCCTCTAGGGGGTACCGCGACAGGAAAACTGTAAAGGTGGCGTTTAGGGCTGCACAATATATCGTTTCTGCATCGTCATCGCAATGTGCCCATGCGCAATAGTCACATCGCAGAACAGTGCAATGTCAAGCAAGTCAAATTAACCCAAACACCAACTTTTTCGCTATTTGATACAAAAGGAAAACTCGCTTCTCATTTTCCATGACTAATCTACAAAGACTGAAGAAAGATGAAACATAATTTACTCAGATTTAAGGGTTCTGGGATACACAGAGTTCGCTGCTAGTGAGTGACAAGCAGACTGCATGCACAGTGAACCGGTTTATCAAAGTATCAAAGCAGGCCCCGCCCCCGTTAGCTGTCGGGGGCGGGGCCTGAGAATAACTGAGAGCCAGGAGAAAACCACCGGAACAATGGATTTGGTTGCAAGAAGAAAAGCATTTTTGTAAACCGCACAGGGGGCTGGTGTACAGCTGTTATTTTATTTTTATTTATCCATCCATCCATCCATCTTCAACCGCTTATCCGGAGTCGGGTCGCGGGGGCAGCAGCTCCAGCAGGGGACCCCAA
>JAPMOB010170398.1:0-22048 GCA_029875015.1 Lepomis gibbosus
ACGCATGAGAGAGGGGAATGAAAAGGGCTACTCCTGTGATTTATGACGCGGCGTAGCTATAGGATACCTTCAGCTCAGGGATGGTTTTTGTTACGGAGGTGGGGGTACACCAAAGCACCTTCCCCCAGCACGTCCTGCCAAAGTTGGTTTAAGATTTCAGCTGTTTGGAGGGAGAAGCTTGGCATTCAGAGTGAAAGGGGCAGTAGCTGAAATGGTGAAACTGGATTTTGAAATTGCTTTGTGTTAGGACAATAGGCTGGTACAACTCAGTAATCGTGTCTTTTGACTGATTCTCTGACAGGTTGCTTTCCCAGATGTAAACCAGCTGCTCTATTTTGGAACACCAATACATAACTTATTCGACCGATGCTGTTTTGGATCATTCCAGTCATTCCTTGGACTCAGTTATGAGGATTTTATTTTAGTCTCTCAGTCATGAGTCATCTGCGACTGTATCAAATCAGTGAGGTCAGGTTAGGGTTCTCTCTATCACTCTTGATTCGGTACCTTGAACACTTATAGCAGCCTTGTACTAGCCTTATCCTAAACTTGTTCATTCAAGGTGCATCTGTAAGACAAGATAAACTCTAAGATGATCTCTGATGTTGATATAGTCCAGTCAGAATAAGTATGTGCAGTAGTACACAGCTCTTGTCTTCACAAGTATCTTCAGTTACAGCACACCTCTGCTTCAAAGTTCCCATGCTTGTAGCTTTTGATATATCTAGCACATCACTGATGAAACTGTGCCTTGGTAACAGCTGCTAATTGGCTAACATGATTTATTCTTGTCCTGGCAGACCTTACAGACCTGTGTGCTAGCTTTGTGTAAGTTCAGCCTGTCCCTGAGTCATGAACCGAGCTTCTCTCAAGCGTAGACATCCACAGTCTGCTGAAGCTGCTGGCGCAGAAGAACTAGGCCAGATTTGACACACTTCACAACCCATGCTAACCCTGACACACATTATTGCTTCTCAGAGCAGAGAGGAAAAATCCTAGCTACAAATGCATCACAGTTTAAGGCCACTCGGACATGAAATGTTGTATTTGACTCAAGTTGTCGTCAAACAGCAGGACAGGAGGTTTTTATCCCCAAAAAAGCTCATGTTCTGCATTTCTGTGCGATATGACAATCTCTTGTTGTGATAATTGCCAGAAGCGTTCAGGACCACAGTGAGTTTTAAACTCTGGGCAAAAAAGGAATAGGATTTTCGTTTGTTGCCCTATAAGTCTGTTATGCTTTTATGGAAGCTATGGCCTTTAAGCAAAACTCTTACAAAATGAATAAAGTAAAACCACAACTTCTTATGTGAATTATAAACAGTTGTTGATTTTTAAATTACTAAGAACAGTTCTGTGTTCCAAGAGATGCAAAGACCAAACCAGTTTTTCAAGGCGTAATTGGGTCAGAACCTTGCTCTACAGGATTTGCTGATGAGCAAAAGTGTAAAGCAGGAGGTCTTTTGACCCCTGTGGTGTTTTTTAATGTGAGTGAAAAACCACATCAGCAGCATCAAAGCAGCGGTGGATCCCACCCAGGCATTTTTTGCAAGCAGACTAAAGCCTTAAACAGGTACACCAGCGTGACCTTCCGACGATAAGCTGAACTTTAGACCAACCTAAACCCTGTCATTCCTGTAATAATAAGATCTGAATTGTCCTCTACAGTGCCAGCTGTTGTCTTGTTTATTTCCAGGCAGACTGAAGAAGAAAGGCCAAACCCAAAACATGACCATATGTTTAAACCTTGTCCTATGAATCCAAAACAGGATGTCACAGCGGGCCCTCCGGTCAGACTAACTGACATAGACACAGGCACACAGGAGGGCTATTGTTTTGTTCTGCTTTGGGAAAGACAGAGAGAGGGAAAAGGAAGTGTGGTAAGGGATGGAGAAATTGGATGTGTGTGTGTCTTTGTGTGTGTAGTTACGCTGTATGTGTTGCTGTTAGAGACTTAGAGACTTTTGGGCTATCTGAAAAAACAGCCAGCAAACCAAATTTTCAGTGTCTGCATAATAGAGCCCAAGGAATCTACATCGAATGTCAGACATTTTTATCCTTAAATGTCCTTATGGGCTTTTTTAAAAAGTGAAAGTCTGTCCTTAAATAGAAATCACATATTTTTTCCTTTGTAAATTTTAAGTCTGTTCTCAAGCTGAACAGCTGATGAAGTCATCTTCAGACAAACCCTGGAGCTGCTCCATGGACAGTGAATAATGGAACAACTTTTAGCCTGACAGGACACATTGCAATTTTATTGGGATGGGGAGACATTTTGTAATTCACATCTGTGAGCCCTAGGAATAAATAAAGCTAATTTGGATATCTAAAAGGAAGGGTTTGATATATTGGAAGCTGATTCGCTATCTTTCTGAAAAATGAAAAAAAGATTGATGCTACTTGCATCTTTGCATGGTAAATACTAATTAGCTTCTGGAATAGAGGATATCAGGAAACAAAATCCACTTGCCAGCACCTCTACGGTAATTTGTACAAAAATGTAAGTGTAACAATGACAGCCATTTTATGAAAAGTAACATTGTGTAGTTTCCACGACTTGCCTGGCAACAAACATCCAATTGTTGTTTTTTTACATTTTTTGTAGGCTACGTATTAAATAAACAAGATATAAATAGTAGTAGCTTTAGAGGGGCTGGCAGGTGGGTTTTGATATCTTCGGACAGAGCCAGGCTCCATGTTTCCCTCTAGTTTTTTTCAGTTTTTGTGCAATGCTAAGTTAACTGCAAACAGCTAGTCTTTCTCCAATCTGCCTTTCAATGGCAGGCTCTCTAATTAACATGTTATGGCTTGTTTGTTTCATATGTACAGAAATATAAATATGACAAGTTGTGGTTCTACAGGGAGTTACATGGTGTAACAATTCTTGGTAAACAGTGAGTGGGCTGGTAGGCTAGCTGTTTACTCTGCTGCCAGTCTTTATGCTAAGCTAAGCTAATTGCCTACTGACCCTAGCTCATAGCTCCACACTTTGTGGAGTGATGCTAATATTATCATCTAACTTTCAGCAAGAAAGTGAACAAAAATATTTGCCAAATGTTTTAACTTTCTTTAGGCAAAAATTCAGAGTCAGTCATCAATTTACAAGTGTCACCTGATATATTCACTTTAAGATTCAAGCTCTGACTTCCAGTTTAGGGAGACTTGTCAGCATAAAATAAAATGCTTGTATTCCCCCCCTTGAGATTTGAATACATTGTAAGATGGTGCATGTGGAAACAAAAGCTGACTCAGGTCTAAAAGGAGAGAAAACAAGGAGTGTCAGGAGGAGTCTGCAGACAGGGTGAAGGGTCTGGTCTAGGACAGCGTAGACATAGCATCAGGCCACACAGCGCTCGTTGTCTACAAACACAACCTGCTGCAACTCACTTCAGCATACTATGCAGGGAATGCTAAAAGGATTAGCGCCTAGCCACTTGAGATAATGTGAAAAATGAGACGTGATGTGGTGGAGGGAGGAAACAAAGTGTCAAGGACGAGACACAACACTGACTCAGTCGACCATTACCCTCTTAAGATTAGCGAATGACTCAGTCACAGCCTTTTCTGCATGTTTTAATATTGAATTTAAGGTAAAATAAATTAAATAATTAAATATTTATTTAACATTGATTGGATTTTCTGGAATAGAAAATGTTACAAGAAATTATTTATGCAGATAAAAGGTATCTTGTCTGTAATGTGTTCTATTTGTGTAAAAAGTGTGCTTGCTTGTTTTATTTCAGGCTAATGTTTTTGTTTTTTATGTAGCAATTCCTTTAATCCAAGACAAATGTCTCCTATGTGAGACAATGAAATTAACTCTAAGCTTAAAACCACTCTAAAACACAAACAGACAAAGACAACAAATAAATGAGGTTCACACAAGTAGTAGTTCTTTCTTTGTGTTTATTTGTTGTGTACATCATACACAAACCTCTTTGGAATTAAACTTAAATCTCTCATATATATCAAATAAAAGAGACTGTATGCTTGATTTTATGGAGCCACTTTGTAAACATGCAACCAAATGGTTTTCAACAGGGAGATATAAAACCTAAAAAGTCCAGGTTGAAGGAGTTTCGGGAGTGAGCCATGCTGATGATAAATACAGAAAAAAACATATCAAAGATGCAGAAGAAGTAAGTGTGTTCGTTTATCACATGTACAAATATGACATGCCCAGAATGCCTTTCAGTCTAACCTCTGCATAACTCTGCAGACCCCTAGTTCATATTTCAGAGGCATCCTCTAGGCCAAGCAATGGAAATGACCTTTCATGGAGATAAAGTGAAAATCATTGAAGGATGGATTAAGTGAGGTAGGATCCCTTGTTATCAGAAAAGGGAGGGCAGCTTCACCCTCCCCTGCTTGTTTTGATGGGAAACAGGCTGTCTGAACCCAGATGGGGAGGTTAAATGTCTATAAACTGCCAGATGGTAAAAGTGACAACCTAAAACATATTGCAGAAAGGGTTTGACAACTTGAGCTCCTTTATTTTTGGAGGTAAATATATCATTTTATGAAACGTTCTTCATTTTTTAACTTCTTTGGTGAGATTTTTTTTAAAGTTGCTCTTTTTCCCCTCTCTTGTTTATTCCCCATTTATCATCTCTGCAACTCTATCGCTTACACAGATGTGAGTACTGAACACACATGAACCATTAGCTGTGGTAATCAATGAATATATCACAAGTGATTATTGGACAGTGTAAGAATTCTGTGTGACAATTGAACCTCTTTAGGGTTTGGAAAATGAGATGAAAATGATGAAAATTACTGGCCATGCATGGCTTCTTGTCTTCTATGATACAGGTGCTCCTTTGAATGCAGCTCAGTGTTTAACGTTATATGAGATGAATCTCTGTACAGAGTAAAAGCAACATCCCTATCTTTCATTTCCTCTCTCTCTGTCCAGTTCAGTGCATTAACAACCCCACAGGGGTGCCTCGCATGTTTGTTCCAACGCCTGCGTTTAAGGAGTAAAAAAAAAAGCAACACACAAACTAAACTGGGACAGATCCGAATGAGGTACTCATGGTTCACTTCACACTCACACAACAGTTTTCCAGTTTAGAAAAAACATAGCTTAGTGGTTTTCCATTTCAATTTAGTCATTAAGGGAGTGTCGGTGTCAAGGACACTAAACTGTGTCCACTGTGTCATGACTAACATACAGTACACATATGTGCCTTGTGAGGGGTCACACGGGCTGAATTCAGATCCAGTTCAGTCAATAACTAAAAAGAACCTACAAATGGAGAGGACAGCAATGTATACCTTAAACACAGTCACACACACACACACACACACACACACACACACACACACACATACACCGATACAATACAATTTGCTGGGAGAAACAGCTCCATTTGCCAGTAAGATCTGTACCCACGCAATACTTCTATAGGATCTATAAATAAAATATAGCAATTTGACAGGAGATAACTAGTAGCAATTGTTGTCCTCTCATTTGAAGAAATAGTCTCTTTGGAGTCTGGGAGAGCAAGGGACTAAAGGTAATTATGTGCCATGGAAAGCTAACTCTACGTGCCAGATACGAAACTTATGTTGACTGTCAATGACCCTCATTTGAAAATTAAAAGAAAAATCATATTTTGCATTGCTGCTTGTGAATCAAATTACAACCAAGTCCAATTTATTTTGTTCTATGGTGCATGCTACCTAATCACAGCACATTCTGAATGTTTTTTTTTAATTCAATTGAAAGTCACTCATTTTTAAGACTGACTTTTGGCTTGTATTGCATTTCAGAAGCAAATTCCTGCACAAAGAGTAAAGTTGCTGCAGAACCAAATTTTACACTAGGCAATTTCACTGATTGGTTCCTTCCTGGTTTACTGTTTTATCAGAAAAGACACAACCTTCAGACTCTGCACTCCGTGGCACATGGTTCCTTGTCCATGTATTAAACAGTAGACTCTTTGGGTCCCTCTCGAGCAGCGTTCTTACACCCGTAAAGCCATTTGATGACACGTGCGTTTCTCTCGATGATTGACACACCAGTGGGAAGCTGCTCAGCCAGCTCCTCCTGAAATAGCCCGTCTCCTGAGTGCCGGGAGAACTCACTGGGCTCTGAGCCACCACAGCCGTCCCCACTTACACTGCGGAGGGCCAGTGAGAGTGTGTCTATGGAGCTGGCACCAGAGAGGAAATTGTTTCGACCCAGACGCTCTATCATGTCTATGTCCAGCCCACAGAAGTCAAAGAAATTCTCATGCTCTGATAACGCTACTGAGCAGCGCAGACGCAGGTCTGACTTGGAGCGTTGCAACTCCCCAAACCGCCTTCTGGGTGCTGGTAGTGGTGATGCCCGTTTCCATGGGTCATTCTCATCATCATGGTTAGTTGAGTGGTTGCCATTGGTCATACTATTGTTAATTCCATTACTGGTATCATTTGTAAATCCATTTTTAGTCTGTTCTAGTGTACAGCTAAACCCTGGGCTGGGGATTGAGCCTGGGCTGCGTTCTTGGTCGGTTTTACTAGACCTCCTGCTCCCTGGTCCACCATCCATAATGTCTTTGTCATTGGTCCAAGACATGCGGGAGTCTCCGTCCCGTGATGGCGCTTTTTCTTCACCGATCACCATCTTCTGGATTCCTCCACTACTCTTATCCCTCATGGAGCCCTGGAAGAGGCGCCTAACAAAACTGTAGCCCTTCACTTCCATGTTATTGTTGTCTCCCACTGCTGCATCACTGGGGCTCTTGCACTCTTTCTTCTGCCTGTAAATGACAAGGGAGTCCGGCCTCAGCATGCGTTTGCCTGTACTTCTTCTGAGTACAGGGGCACTGTGTGGTGCTACCAGGGTGTTATTTCCTGGAGTCCTGGGGTTGGGCGGCATTACATTATTCACATTGCTCCTGTTATGCGCCTCAACATCAACAGAAGTCCGTCGGTTCTCCTTTCTCGAGTCATCATTCTCATTTTCATCTCTTGAGGTGAAGGAGCCAGACAGTGTAGAGAAGGGGGTGTTGGACGAACGCCGTGGGGAAAGATGAGGTGTCAGGCTGCCTTGGATGGCAACAGCTCGCCGAGGCTGTGGTGGTGGGGTAGCACAGGGCACCAGTACAGGCTCCTGTTTGGTGTTGATCACCTGCTGGCTCTTGACATATTTGGCTTTGTCAGCCTCAAGCCTCTCTACAGCGCTGGTTGAGCGGCCATGGCCTCCGCCATCTATCTGCCTGCGCAGGTAGTCTGGACCCTTGTTGAGGAGCCTTAAAGGTGACGGGGATCCAATGGGTGTTAGGGGCTTCATGTTCATTCACTGAGTTGGAAAGACATTAAAACTGCAAATGACTGACAGCTTCCAGTGTCCCCCAGGGAAAGGTTATTGATACTGGGAAAATTTCAAACCAAGTGTGAGTGTTTGTAAAAGTTCTTAAGTGTAGAAAATGGTGGCAGCTCTCATTCCTGTACACACAGCTCTGGAATCTTCCTTGACGTGTAATAGATTGGTAGCAATTCAGGAGACCAGAAGTTTGGTGTAACGTTTTCTATAGATAACTTACACTCTGTTTGTTGGGTAATTTTAGAGCCCAGACAAACTGATATCTCTATCCAGTATTTACACAGGCATTTGGATAGGCAGGCAGGGCAGGGGGAAGTCCTTTTTTTGTCATCCAAGAGCACTCCCAAATGAGACACTGCCTGCCCACAGCACAGCAGAAATAGCAGGCAGGGTGCACTTTGAAAGGGATACTTTTTCTTCTCTCTTTCTGTCTCCCAACAACACCCTTCACTGTTGATCTTTTCAGTGATGGCTGCCTGGTTAAATTAGATATAATGGCCTCAAATATTTGCCTCAAATATTTGCAGGCTTTACTTTTTGCAGGCTGTCTGGGGGACGTTGGGTCAAGACTTTTATTGTTTGGCGCCTGTCATGGTCGAGGTGACCTGAGGGTGGCCGGCACCGAGGCACTTGGTTCATTGAGAGACAGATGGGGCAGATGCAGATCTCGTCCTTGTCCTCACCTCACCTGCATGGATCCCTGGGAGAGACAGAGAGAAAGAGTTTTAATTGGAATGGTTATTCTCCAGGGCAAGCAAAAGAGACCAGATGGCAGGACGGACGGTGGTCCCTAAAGCTCAGCTCAAATTGTGCTTATTTAAAGCTGGAGGGAGTTACATGTTTAAAGCAGGAAGCAATGCAGAGCTGACACATGTAAGCATTTTATGACCCTCTATCTTACATATTAAACACAATAAGCATATTTCTTTTGGATATGTAGCTGACACTACTTTCTAAGTGAGTAAGGGTAAGGGTTCAACTACAGTTACCATGTTGTTGTTGAACCAGTCAGAATCAGAAGGACACTATAACTTCGAAATGTTTTTCCTTTGTCACTGAACGTGGTATAGGCAGTTTCATAAAAACACATGATGTCATGATGATGATATCATATATATATATATGAATTAACAATCACATGTGGTAATGTTTCCCCATCTAAGCATTCTTAATCTTTTAAACTGATTTGTGTCTGTCCTTCAGTCATTTCTGAATATTTTTTTATTTGACAGATGTCTGTTGTCCAGACAGTATTGCAGCATCCTGTAAGTGTTGGATGCAATAATGTCTGTTGTCCAGGCGCATGATGACATGTCTGCCTCCATTAGTTTTCAGCGTAGGAAGTTTGTTTAGGCCAATTGTTTCAGGTTTCTTCCTCCTGTATGACTGATCACAAAGGAAACCTGGCAATCAGAAAAAAGTTGGGCGATTATTTTGTAGATGTAAAGGGACAGCCATTTAAATTTTAATGAATGTTGTATAATCAACTTCTTTGTTTTCTATGATGTTGCACTGCTACAAAGCACCAATTCTGCTGTCTGTCACAAGTAAGTCAGAGTGCAGAAATTTACACTTACACTTACAGATTTAAACAAACATCTCTATTGAAAACTAGACTGAGGTTGTTGCCATTTAAACACCCTAACCCTAACCTGCTGCTTAAATAAACCAATATACTTCTGACGTAACTCTTTCATAAGCGCAGTTAAACAGTTTGCTCTCCAAATTAACAAGCCTCTAAAAAGTTAAAAGACACATTAAACCAAACATAAGGCATGACTCTGTGAAATGCATTGCCACATTTTGTATTATCTTGCGTTCTATGAAGCTTTCAAGCTATATGAGTCTTGGGAGGGGAGGTCAGGGGAGGAGGCAGCACATGTCTATTACAGGATAGACTCTACCCAAGGGGTATTTATAGCATGAAAATACCCCAGTGCCGTTATCATGTCTGTATGTGTGCATGTGCATGCGGTCATGGGTATATTTGTGTATCTGCTCTAGTTTTTCTCCTGAGCTTATAAGCATGTGTGTGTGTGTGTGTGTATGTGTGTGTGTGTGTGTGTGTGTGTGTGTGTGTGTGTGTGTGTGTCAGCACGAGGCAATAAGCCTAGTTAGGTTGCAGATGATAAAGCCTTTCTCTTATTCTGCACAATTTCCATGTCCACAAAAAGAATCAGCGAATTTGTCACGTGCAAACTGGGAAGAAAAGAACATAACTTTTGAACATAAAGTTGTTATAAATATCCAGAGGCACAGGTGGAGTCTGTTTCATATTCACCCCCATTTAAAATGTCCATCTGGAAAGATAAATGCTCCTTGTGCTGTGCTAGACAGCAGGAGGGTCTTACATTGTTGTGCTTATTATTCCCACAGGTCTGCCTCAAGTGTTATCAAATGCTATTTTAACTTTTCTTTCACATGAGGTAAAACAATGAACAACCTCCTTTGGCAGGAAAAAGGATCCATGTCTCATTCTTTAAGACAAACCATATGACACCACTGATAGTGGAAAACACAACAAAACACTTAACCCCTGGTTTTCCATCTTATCTAATGCATTTTTGATTTGTAAGACAGTAAATAATAGTGTGACAGAATGACAAAAAGACAAAGGTCATGAGCGACATTCAAAACTAAGACAACATGACTGTAAGCACTTTGGCCCACTGACATTCAAATCAAACGACTTGAAAGTAAAACAAAAAATGTTACTCTCTGAAAGGAAAACAACTCTTTTAGTCTCATATTCACACTTTTTGTAAAACTATAAACATTCTGGAATTTAGTCCCAGTGCAGATTTTCAAAAAAATTATTTCTCTTGCTATAGGAAATTAAGTTTAGGATAATAAAAAAAATGCATAACTGGTTATAATGGAAAGACTATGTCAGTGTGCCACTAGAAAACTTTTAGTTTTGGCAAAACTATAAACCAAAGTAACCAAACACATCTGTAGACCAGCAAATTACCCCCAGTGGGTTTATGGACATTCATTTGTTAAAAATATTCAGCAAAATTCATCATTGGAAGAGTTGAATGTTTCATTTATCAGCACATTCCTTTTATTTGTCTTACAAAATAAGCCCATTTACTGACAATATTAATAACAAAACTATCCAGAATAATTCCTAAAATTGTCTCAATTGTTCTGCTTGGTTAAGTATGACTATGTGCAGTACTCCAGTCTATACTACTAAATACTAAACTACTGTTCAGACATTAGAAGGTTACATATCACATTCACGTAACAATCAACCTGTATCAGTTCCCTCACAGAGAAGCTCTAGCATGTCTAATGGCATGCCACTATAAATTCACTGAGGAAGGGGGTTAACAGACAGCTATTTTCCAGATGTCGGTCTGCTAGAGCTCGGGAAAGTCTGCCAACGTTTAGGTAGAGATCCGGGAAAAATGTCTTGCAACAGGTGAAAGGGAAAGCAAGGGCTTGGATGGAGAATGAAAAAAGAAATATGGGTAGAAAGTGAGGAGGAAGTGGGAAAAGGGGTTACAGTGTGTTGGCTGGGCTTTTTATTAAACACCTTCCAAAACAATATATTCTCCATCTGAGTCCAAAATGGTAATTCTATTGAAGCATTGAAGAGGATTATCACTACAGGAGCCTAAATAAAATCATTAATCCTGATGTTGGCTTTCCATTGAGGGGGTTGGGGGTAGTATATGCAAAATTATATGAAGAATATGAGGACAATATAGCAACTGTTAATCCCTACTGACCCGCCAGGTATAACCTTGAAATCCACAACAATATGGGCAATATCCGTATTTTTCCTACTTCTAATGTATTTCCTTGGTTCTACTCTTCAGGGCAGTGTCCATTCATTGAATGTGACATTACGAGCTTGAAGAAAACCAGCCACTTTCAGAGGTTAGCTCTTGCTCCAAGTGTTATCTCGGGCAACACATGACTAAATCTTAGTCACGCTGCTAACTGACAGTTGTTTGAGACACAATTTCTTAACGAGAAATGGTGCTAAGTATAGACGACTGAATTCTTGTAAACATAACCTAATAAAAAAGTTAATGTAAATTTGCATGACAAAAGGGTCATGTGAAAACACACACATACACACACACACACACACACAGAACGAGTGACTTAAATTTGCTGGAGAACAATAGCCACTATTAGGCACATTGACCACAATGAGCCAAAGTAGTACCCAGCACCTTCTCCTATGATCTCAAGGTTTGTGAGAAGCATAAGATGAATGGAGAATCTTTCCTGCGTTACATGACGTCCTTCTTTTCTCACTGTAGGTTGTCATTAACCTCTAAACCCTTCCCTTCTTTCTCAACTCTATAGTGAACAAGCCCCCCCAACACCACCTTCTGCTTCTTAATGCTACCTAACCTTGTGTCTTTCATTCCCCTGTATTCTCCTGCACTCTTTCCCACTCTTCATCTCTCTACATATGCCACAGGGCCTCCCTACCCTCTCATTTTCATCCCTTCTCTATCAATCTCTTCCTGTATACACCCTGTGTATTTGCCCTCTCTATTTCTCTTTGAAACTCTGTCTCTCTCCTGCTCTATTTGCTGCATACGCTGTGTATCTGACAGCAATCTTCAAAAGCTTTTTTTTCAAGCTTGGGAAAACATACATTGTGTTACTTTTGCAAACAAGGGGCCTTATTTATTAGAATGGATTTTGTTTATATATTGACACTGTTGTTAAGAATTAACCAATATTTTCATGTGGCACAGTGGGACAGGGTGAGCCAAGGGGTTGCAATAGGTCACAATATGATTAACAAAATCTGCCTTAAGAATGTTATTTCTGAAAACTTTGCTTATTTCTTGAGAAATACTGCAGAGTTCCAGCCCTTATGGACTCTAAAACTATTCAAATGAAATGATCGAAGAAGGGAAAATCACACATTGGTTAAAGTGGTCACAGTTCAGACACTTAAGCAAACCACGATTGGGAAAAAGTGGTCTATAATCTTATTGATCTTTCAAAAGAAATATCCTGTCATGCACAAAAAAATCCATTTAAATGTATTTGTTTTTGTTTTTACCACTCAGCTAGATACAATATAACAGTGATCTGAGTGTGTCTACATTTGTTTTCTTCTGTTTTCCCTGTCAAGGGAATCCAGAAACATACAGGGTGCAACCATGTTATAAGGGTTCAATATGCCTTATACAATCTAGCTCGTACAAAGTGTCGGAACACCTCACCAAGACAGAACAGTTTAAACCTCTTTTGAAAATCTGCACTGAATGGTGAGGTAAAAAGCAGGCAGAGAAGAGTGAGACACACTAATATTTCAAATGAGCATGACATACTTTTAGACATTCTTCCTCAACAACATTCATGTTCTTACATTTGGTTGTACAGACGACCAATGATGGAAGTAGGTGTGTGAAGAGATTAAGTATAACTACATAATATAATATATATTTCACAGCTCTACATATGTGAGGCATTACAGGTCGTGCACATGATCAGTCTCTGGCACTTAACAGACAACATGTAAAACATGACAGCTTGAAATGTCAAACATCTCGTTCAAAAGCGATCTCTTGGACATGCAGTGCAAAAGATATCACCAAAATCAAAACATGAACAAACTCTAGTACCAATTTAGCACACTAAGCATGTGACCCCTCTCTTGCCCCTTACATCTCTCTGTTCTTTAATAAAACTCCTCTGTCTGTCTGTCTGCCCTCTCCCTTCCTTTCTTCCTTTCCTCCCTCCCCCGTGTCCTCTCTGTGAAGCGGATGGCCCAGCCTGCAGGGGAGGCTTAACCAGGCGCCCCCATGCAGCTAAAGAGGAACCAGATGTTTTGTGTCATGGTACATTAAGATGCACAGACAGCCCTGACAGAGACCTGTCATGGGAAGGGACCATGTACTTATTTTTTTCTTTTAATCAACAGCATTATTTGGGCTACTTGCATTTGACCCTTTGAGAACACAAAGCAGGTCATGTTTAAGTTTTGTAATCTATTATATTGTCACATACACATATTTGACAGTGAAAAAATGCAATTCTGCTTATTTTTCTGATGTGAAAGTGGTTCCTCAGAAAAAAACACAAAAAAATCCAGAAGTCTTTGTTTGCTTCAAAACAACTCACAGAAGAATAACTGGCCTCGGCTCAGAAGGTTAGAGGAAGTTCTACTGTGACTTATGTATCCAGTGAGGTAAACATCAGATAAGAGGTCAATAAATTCACAAGGACCAACTTTGAAGCTGCTAGGAAATGAATTCAGCACGCTTACCTGTCAAATTAATCTTTGGACAGATGAGAGGCATCTACTGCCAACAAGGAACCAACTGGCCATCTTTAACGTCTTTCCTCTCTTTCTCTGTTGTCTTGCATTTCTCACTTTCTTTATATTAACATCTGGCATCTTACTTAAGTATGACACAGACTGACGATCGCCACTAATGGACTAAAATGTCTGAATGTTCAAACGTTAACTAAAGCTCATTCAACGATGCCTATATGTCATGACGAAGCATCTGTGCACATCGATTTTCTACAGTGTGAGTATAAAGCGCCTAAATGGCCACTAATGAGCCAAGATTCATGACTCCATCCAGTTCAGTCATTAACCAACACAACACACACAGACTAAAAGAATTCTGTTAAGGGGTAGGGCAAAGAAAAAGAGGTGTCTTCTTCTATTATCCAAACAAAGAGACTTACTGGCCTTTCTTTGCATTATTAATGGACCACAACAATGCTCCTCCTCCAGGTCTACAGATAAGTCTTGACCTGGTTGCGCTGCCTCATTAGTCAGGGAGGGAAAGGGACAAATAACAACATGGTGGCATAAAATGTAAGAGATGGAGCCACGAGACACATAGGCTACTGTCCCTTCAAAAACAAAGCCTGGTAGGCAATGGTAAATCCTATCACCATTGTAAGGGCTTGAGCGCCGTTTGCTGCTTGATCCACAGTTAGAGGCTACCTAGAGGCTTTCACCCTATTCATGTGGAGCAGCAGTAGGCCACCTGGGATGACTTAAGGGATCTGTGACCTGAATAGACCTCCTCCCAAACCATAAAATGGACAAGATGGGCTCTTAACTCACTTCTACTGCTCTTTTGTCATTCAAAACAAGTCATAGCTGAGACAGCTGAGCTCTGGAGCCTCAAAACAAAGACACCAGACCTGTGCAGACTTTCAGATGACAGTGATAAGTGATGTGGCACTCAAGAACATGCTAGGTAAATGTGCAAGTACGCTAATAAGCTTATTAGCTGTTTTTTAAAATTAGCCGAAACCCTTTTGGCAAACTGTTGAAGCTATTTTTTTTAAACGTCTACGAAAGGCAGAAAGCACATTCTACTCAAAATAATCAAAAAAATTCTAAACATTACAGCTAATTAGCTTGTAAATCAGCCAATAAGCGAATTGGCTTAATAGCCAACTAGCCTCTAAGTATGTCAGACCAATTGACAAGCTGGCTAACAATTGGCTAATAGGCCTTTTAGCTGATTTGTAAAATCTGCTTCATCAAAACTTAAATTGCTTTTGAAACTAAATAAAACTTCTATTCACCATAACCAAACCCTTTCAACACATCTACTAGTTGACCTAATAAGCTTAGAAGCTAATCAGCTTATAAGCTAATTGGCTTGTAAACTGGCAAATAATAAGCTAATTAACTCTTTAATTATTTTTATTATTCATACCATACCATTAAAATAATGAACATCTGTAGTTATAATGTAGTATAGATTAATTGTAAGCTTAATCGATATATGATTTAATTAAAGCTAGTTAATTAAAACACATTATCACCATGAGATTTGAGAGTGACTGTTCTAACATGTGATATATTCAGCCTATAACAGCCATATACTGTAAGTCTTTATCAACACTGTAACACCCATGCAGTGCTAACGCAGATAACATCTTCTGAGATAACATGTTCTCATTTATTTTGGCTTTTATCAACAGACTGGACAAGCTAAGGGCACCGGACGAGTGCTATTACTGTTGATGATTAAACAGCTCTGACGTATAAAGTTTTATGAGTCACTATTTACTTTTTCATCTACAGATTTTAAGCAAAAAGGACTGTACCCAAACTTTGCCTATGTAAGTCTGGACTTAAACTGCCAAAATCTGACCACAATATTTTTGAATACATTTCGTAAATTCAGATTCAGATTATGAGAATAATGAGAAGACTATTATTATCATGGGAATTCAAATTTCAGCTATAAATTTTAGATAAGACAGTCTACATCAGGTACTCTGTGCAAGGAAACCTAACAATCCACACTGTAGCACAGAGACACCTGAATCTGCCTCCCACTCAAGGAATGTGAAGCCCAGTTGCGATACCTCTATGTCGATGAGTGAACTATTGATGGTTGAACTTATGCACTTACAAGGAGATGATGTATACCAGGATCCTCATATAGGAACTGTACAGAAAATGGATTATCAAAGCCAAACACCCAGATAATGCAGAAGATCCAGAAAGACACTGGTGGGAGAGAACTTATATATGTACATTTATGTGTGCAGTGGAGCTAGACCTTTTGTTGATTGGTTGATTATGTTTGTTCTGTAGAGAATGAATCAAGTCAATAAACTATTGAATAAAGGACAAAATGTTTGGAGCTTTCTCTCTATGAATGCCATTCCACTCATCTGTGGAGCATGAATCTATTAAACAAAAAAAGTGCTCACTCTGCGAATATCCCAAAAAGTTTTATAACACTCCGGTGCCCATACTAAATTCATATTACTGTCTCTTCTGGCTGAGCATGCCTGACTACCCACACATATAAATTTTATGCAAAAATAATGTTTTGATGGAGCTTACTCAAACCACACAAAATCAACAAGCAGCTATTTTGATAATAATAATGATGTACTCTTTTAAGACAAAGGGCCAAAAATTCACAGGTTCTGACTGATTAACTTGTGTGAACAAAAGAATAGCATCTTACAGGACTTTAGGGGCTTTTTATGATTCAGATGATTAAAAAGAGCAATTTCTGTACATGTGTATGATGGTCAGGAAATGTTCTCCTTTCTTAACCCCAGCTTGTCATTTAACCTGCAGTTCCAACAGTGGTCGCTAGGCCAAGAACAACCTATAGCGCTGTTGCTTTGGCTTGATAGAACATAATACCAGTAAAGCAATTAGAGTTTGGCAGTTTTGATTGTTCATTTCTTTAGTGCATTGAGTGCAGCCAACAGGTGTAGTATGTCATGAATGTTTGTGTGTGAGAAGACACTTAAGAGAGGGTGTGTGCAAGAGAAAGTTGAGTTTGTATACCAAGAGTCCAGATCTGGGCTACATTAAGTAGACATTCCAGCTCTGGACAGTATTGTTTGGTAAATTATAACCATCACTGCTGTTCCCTCCACATGCCAGCCTGGTTTATGTGACCAGCAGTACAAACCTCAGTGACCTACTGTGTGTGCAGCACAGCCCTGGACTGGGAATGCACTTTGCAACTTGGGGTAACATAGATCTCTCCCCAAAAAAGCCTGTCCGGAGGCTGTTAGTACAGTGCATTGGCATAAATCTGGACACATCCCTCAACCTCCCAGAGTCTTAAATTATGAAGGCCTGTTTCCACACTGTGAACCCTCATTAAGCTCTCAGCTGGTGAGAATGCTCTGAAAGACAGCTCTGTGTGGCGAGCTGCCAGATGTTTTATTTCACCAAGTCGGCACATTTTTCACTCTGCCAGGCATATGTCTGCTTCAACAAAGTGATAAAAGATGCTTCAGTAGATGATGCCTGTTTGATTTGCATAGAGCACCTAAAATGTCAAAACATGGTTAGTGGTGTTAAATCTTACACCTGTGTATCTCCATTTGACCTGTCCAAAAAAACCATAGAATAAAAAAACACTCTACAGTGATGGATAGAAGCGGTACACATACAAAGTTAGGGTGGAATCCATTACTTCTAGGTTTTGTTTTAAAATTAAGAATGATAAAAGGAGGGGTCACATGTGAGCAGAAAAAGACTTGATACAGAGCTCACAGACTAAAAAGAAAGAAAATAAGTGTAACATCTGTGTAACTCCACCCTCTTTTCACAGAGACTCACCAGGGTGCCAAAAGGACATTCACACAACATTTGCAGAAATATTGTAAACACATGTTGCTGATGTTTGCAGTAAGAGGTCAGTACCAACTTGTGCGGACTTGTGACAAGGCTGTTTGGTGTTGGTTAGAGCTTAAAGGAGCTCCAGCTGTGCTAGGTCCCCAAACACTGGGTCATCTGTGACTGATGGTGGGCTTGTGTGCCAAGTATTAAAGCGCCTAAAAACCTTCTGCATTTCTCTATAACATTAAATACCAATGACAAAATAACTAACACTCAAGTTAAAGCTTGGAAAGAACACCCTTAGTTTAAAAAGCTCTAGCTAATCTTAATCTGGAATGCGTAGGTACGGTTTGATTGACAGAGCTGAAAACACAAGCAAGGAAGCCTACAGATGTCACCACGCTTTTATTCAAATGGTGCTGAATCCCGTTTGGTGCAGAAATAGAAATGTCTTTTTTTTTGAGTCCTGTCAGCTTCAAACCAGTGAGAAAAGCAAGGACAAAAACAGAAATCTCTTGTGTAAAATAACTAAAAGGTTGGCAAAACAAAAACACATGTTCAAGTAAAAAGCTGATTCACAAAGTAGATTTTCAAACTTCTCCCAAAACATCCAGACTACAAGAAAAGAATCACAAAAAGTCTCTCACACAAATACCCTCGAATGAGGTCTACTGTTTTTCCTCACTGCCATCTACGCTTAGCTGTTAACCTCCTTTGAACCTGCCAGCTGTCCTCTCTCATTACCCATCGACCGACCTCCTTCCCCACAAACAACACCCCGAGTGCCACGCAAAGAGACCCCACCGTTCATCACTCTTCCCTTCCTCTCCTCCCTTGCTCCTGTCAGAATCAGAAACATCCGGAGGAGCCGGAAGAGTTCGTGGAGCTGCATCGACGGTCCCCTCCTGTGTTGAATGGAATGTCCAGACCTGTGTCATCTGCCTCATGGTTGAGTGGACACAGCGCGGCACGGCTGAGTGTGATAGGATGTGGCAGAGCTGCAGAGGCGCTCGGTCGGACTGTGAACAATTACGGGGATGTGAGAGCAACGGAGAGAAGGGCTGCTCTCACAGCTGTCACCCACACAGAGGGGACTATCAGGAGATGGAGATCTGTCAGATCATGTTTCATGATTTTGTTGCCTTCAATTAATTATGGATTGAGTTATGAGCCCATGGAGATGGGAGTGATGCAAGAGCAGACACTGACTTTAGGCCCGGCACGATTATGATAATGATCATATCAGTTAAAAAGGTGGATACAAACATTTGGTGCAATTGGATTTCTGCTAGCAAGCTTAAAGAGACATCTGAAGACACTCAAGAGCAGCATCATAAATCTTGAAAGATAAGCCAAAAAGCTACATAGTTAGACTCATCCACTTTGAAAAATCTGTCTTTGCTCATCAAATTATCACTTCAGATAAACTCTGGTGTTTACTAAACATAAAAAATACTAAATGGTAGGTTTTACTTCTCGTGTCAGCCAACAGACCTTTTAAGGAGTGCATATTTATTTACCATAGGGTGCCTGACTGAGTATACTGTTTTCCCGCTAGAAGATCCTGCTGGATATGACTTTTTTGACAGGTTATTCCTCTTTTTCAAACACTTTTCCTGAAAATGTTTGGTGAGGAAGTTCCCAGGGACTATTGGCACAATGGCCCAAACTATGTGACAAGGAGCAATAAAGCAAAATTATATGCCTGACAGTTTGTGAGTTGAGTGTTTGAAGTCTCACACTTTTGTGAACGTCTAAAACCAGCTGCTGTTCAGCAATACACATACACACACACTCCTTTAACACAGTGCCAGGGGGAAGATGATGTCATTATCAGGGTACATTTTCCCCTCTAATTAGTAACTCGAGCTTCCCGCCATAACTTGGGGGTCTTTACTTGCAGCCATGCAACAAAACAGAGATTAAACAGAACAAATGTTTGACGTCCCTCTTAATAGAAAATGTATTATCACAAAGTCTTAAAAGGGTTCTGCAGGAAATCAAAACCATTTCTCAAATGTGACTGTGGTGCAGTTTGAAGTGATAAGGAACTCATAAGTTTGTGAATTAAAATCATGAAAAATCCTGCGGCTACCGCTCGATCGCCGCAGTCAGCACTGATGTGGCTCAAACAAATAAAATTATACACTTGTAGAGCCTGAAAGAAACAGTGTCATACAAAAAGAGGGAGAACTTGAAAAATAAAGCACTAAGAAAAAATCCTGGTGTACTATTACATCCCAGTTTAGTGTCTGAAAAGTCAAAAAGTCAACGTGATTCTGGAGGCTTTCTGAAGTGTTGCACAATCAACACCATCATCATCAGTTTCCCTGCTGGTGCTATGAGGCGAGCAGAAAGGCAAAGACCCAAATTACATTTCATTTAGTCATGTTAATGATGTCAGGCCTCCTGTCAACACCCCAGACAGAGACAAGCAGCTCTGCGCTCGGTACCCCTGGGCTCTCTGCTCTGTTACGGGAGGAAGCATTCTCGTCTGCTCCGCTGGGATCAGCATCAAACACAGATGCAGCCATATTACAGCTGGAAAAATTAGCGCACTGCCACATGAATTTGGGGAGAAAAAAGGAGACTGTTTACGAGTCGTCTGCTTCACACTGTAATTTTGCAGGTAGGTATTCAGTCGGAGAGATGTTAGTATCCTGCGTTTAAACATGAACAATATGAAGGATTGATGGTGGCTGTAGGTGTTTATGACCTATGACTCACTGTTGCTTTCAGGCAGGGATGCATGCCAGGTCAGATTTGTGGGCTTAAACTTTCAAAAAAAACAAAAGTTGAATCAAGGAAAAGTAGGCCTGAATCTACCTCCTAAAAATTCCTTATATGCCATGCATACACCACATTCATTTTAACAAGTGCCTTGAGGGGGATTACACCCAAAACTATGACAAAAGCAATGCATTTATCTTGTATTAGTTTATCTTTTAAGCCAACATTTTGTCAGTTAGATTGACTCATGCAGTGAACTGAATTACCACATCCCCCTCTGGAAAGCTTCCTCACTGCCATGTCATGATCTGCATCAAGAAAAGCTTGAATTAAACGTCCTGCTGCTGCACACCGGCCAAACCAACACTCACCTATGAATCTCAGGGTGAATGTGTTTAGAAGACATGTGTGGTCTGTTTAGTCTAGCTAAAAAAGCTTGTTTATGCTTCTGACCCCACATTGATTAAACCAACTCAAGACGCATGAGCCTTAAACATATCAATAAAGAGTTAGGGGAGCGGTTGGGTCAAGGTGAAATTGACCCTGAGGGCACGTGATTGTCTCCTTGGAGGACACAGTCTTACCAGTCTTTTAAGTTTTAGAGTGGGCGTGTTGCAGTATGACCCCTCAGGTCTCCAACTTACTTTTGTTCTTTTGTAAGTTCTCAGGTAACGCTGGCTTTATAATGAGTATGCTTGTTTCATTTGCATAGCTGACTATAAAACGAGACATGTATTTGTCATAAATTAACTGACTGGTAGGAAAATGCTTAATTTAGTTCAAGCTTACAAAATGTTTCTTCCCTGATTAGATGTTTGGAAGCCAGAGCCTCATTTGTGCCGTTCCCCTGATTTCATCCAGATGTAAATAGTGTAGAGCAGAGTTAGGAATTAAGGGAGAAACCTGCTGCCTCAGGTCAACTGTATCTGCTTAAATCAGGGCTCAGTGGTCAGTCATCTCTCTCCCTCCCTCCTCCTCCATACCATGCAGCTATTACTGACTGGACTTCAAGGCTGAGATAAACCAGAGAGCATACATATAGGTTTACATGGCAGATGATGAATTGCTGCTCTTTTCAAGTTCCCAAAAAACTGTTTCAGGTACATAATACATATTTCAGATACTTAAGCTTGGTCTGTTGTTTATGGATTATCCACATACAGAAAGCTTGACTTCCATTCTTACAGACATACTGCCATACATTGGCCATAAACACACCATAAAGATCTCAGTCATGACTCTAAAGAAGACAAACTCAAGTAATCCTGCACTAAAATTTAAAAGGGCAGACACATTTACTCTTCCTTGGTGTAGAGATTTATCCAATTTAGGATTTAACTCGTATTTAATAATAGTGATTTTATATCACGTAGCCTACCATTACGCATGGGTAAATGATCAGTGAGTGCCACATATATTCTGTGCCACAGTGTGCCACATATAGTCTTTTTTCAGTTACGAGGGTTTTGTTTTTTTGTCGAGCAGTAGCTACAAAAATAATTCCAGCTGTACAATTCACATTAGATTCAGTTAATGCCTGATCAGCCCATGCCAGTCTTTCTCATGTAAAGCTGTAAAAACAGAACGAGAAGTCAAAAATAACACTACAAGCAAAATCACCGATCTGATGAATCCATTCATTCCCGAATCTACCATCGGTACCAGGAAAACTTCACAAAATAAATCGATCTCGAATCACACAACTGCTCATACAAAACCATCAAAATAGACAATCTGCTTGCTCACCTGGTTCGCCCAGTTTATCCACTCTGCTTGTCTTTCAAATGTAAAGGTGTGGAGATCCTCTCTGTGACAGACGGTCTGCTTCAGCGTGGCGCTGCGCTCTGCGCTCTGCGCGGACAGCTGGCACACTAAGGGGACCGCTGCGCGGCAGCAGCGCAATAAAGAGGGACTCCCGACCTCCTCACAGCGGAGGGGGG
>JAPMOB010170410.1:0-11295 GCA_029875015.1 Lepomis gibbosus
CCTGCTGGATTTTCAATAGAATGCAGGTTTCAGGGACTTCCGCATTCGCTTCATATTGTAGACCGGAAGCTTCCCGCTTGTCCTTGAATCATTCACGTATCCATGGTAGAGTGTTAGCACCATGCTAAAACATCCACATACACTGACCCCAGGTTCATTTCAGTATATAAACAATATCTGCTGCCATGTAACTTTAAAACTCACAGTCTCAGTATTAACACATAAAAAAAAGGTTTTTATGAACAGAATTATTCAGTGACAGCAACACAAAAATTAAATCATTATCTACTGGTGTAGCAAGGTAAATATGTAGTCTATAGATGGTATATGGGAAAGTTTTGGAAGTAAGGAAGCACAAGATGGAATAAGAGTATAATGACAGAGCAGCAACAGAATAATAAACAAAGTTCTCCAATGCACTAAACCTGAGTACAGCATTAATGTTGTCACTGTAGTCCCTGAGAGCACTTACTAAATCTTCTACTCTTTTCTGTTCTCCGTTCCTAATTTGTGGCTCCCAGACTGCTCAGACGGTCCTGGTGGTGGTGGTGGTGTTCTGCCTCTCTTGGCTCCCTCATCATGTGGTACACCTCTGGGTAGAGTTCGGGACCTTCCCGCTGAACCAGGCCTCCTTCGTGTTCAGGGTTGCCGCTCACTGCCTGGCCTACAGCAACTCATCTGTCAACCCAGTCATCTATGCCTTCCTGTCAGAGAACTTCAGGAAGGCTTACAAGCAGGTGTTCAAATGCCAGATCGGAACCAGCGACTCCCCGCTCAACGACATCAAGGAGATTCGCAGTAAAGTGGACACTCCGCCCTCAACTAACTGCACCAACGTCTGACTGACTGACTGAGTGTGGATAGAGACATAAAAAATGAATCACTTTCATTTCTGTCACGCTGAAACTCAATGTAAAGTCACAGTGACAAAACCATCAGACATGAGTGGTGTGTGGATTTTTTGATGTAGGTAAGTATGGTTGCTTGGATACAGCTGTACTGTTCCACATAAGCGCTGTTCATTATACCTGGACCAGAGGAGATAAAGCCAGTGTGGCTGCAAGACATGATTGCTCCCTCTTTGACCAGTCTCACTTCCCTGCATCTCTTCTTTATCTGGAGTCTTCTTAAAATCTCGAGTCTGAAACTCAGGAAAATAATCCTCTCTCTGAAGTGAAAACTCATTCTGGTTGTAGACATTTGTAACATATGGCATATCACAGTATAATTACAAGCAAATGCATTAAAAAGGTGAGGAAATTGTACTTTCAGACTTCAAAACTATTAAAAATCTCAAATAGTTGACTTTTTTTTCAGGAATGCTCAGAGTTGCATTATATTGAGTCACAACATCATCACCCGCTGAAGTAAAAGTGTTGTTTGAATGTGTCTTACTGTTTGACGAACTGAGTTGGGGATTGCTTAGTAATGTTTTACACAACTGTGATTAATTTCTCAGGACAGTACTGCCTTACTGATTATAATTTTAAATTCAGTGATTACACTACACTTCCTCATCCGGTCAGTTTGTATGCCCTTTGCCAGGGATTAAATGACGATAAGTGTGTTCAGTGGAGAAACTAGTCTGGGACAGCTTAGCTTGGTTAGCTTGACAAAGGAGCTGGAGGTGTGGGGAGGCATCTGGTCTCCATAAAAAAATTGAA
Organism: Lepomis gibbosus; assembly: GCA_029875015.1. Classification (NCBI taxonomy): domain Eukaryota; kingdom Metazoa; phylum Chordata; class Actinopteri; order Centrarchiformes; family Centrarchidae; genus Lepomis; species Lepomis gibbosus. The sequence goes on from JAPMOB010170410.1 coordinate 1,665, forward strand.
ATGCTGCTCCTTTATATTCGTACATTCAGACGATTGATATGTTGTAAATTACACTTTATTATGTTATCCACTTCAGAGTTTGAGGGTGTGTGAACAAGACTACAGTGGTGGGTTTCATAAAGATAGAGTTTGGCTATGGTTTAGATAACTATAGTCAGATCTCAGACACATGTCTAAAGTCATGAATTCCATGAGCTGTCCAGTTCTTGACTATTTTAAAGGGGACTAATTTGCCATTAATTCTGGGTCTGAGACTAAAAACATGGCTGACCATGCCATGTTTGTGTCACTGACCAAGCAGTGTCACTGTTGCCCACACAAAAAAACAACAAAACAAATGACTTGTGTGTCTTAATTTCTAGAACTGTACTATAACAAACCTCACATCAAGATCAGACAAAAAAAAAACATTGCAAAATTAGCGTTTCAGCTAAGGTAGTGCCGTTGAGCATTTCAGAGTGGTAAATACTATATGTATAATGTGAACATGCAGCACAAGCCCCTTGTTTTTCCACTGTAATATGCATATGCCTTTAGTACTGAGATAGCCTAGGGTTAGAGTTGCTTACTTTGTTTTTTTGTGAAATGGTCTAAGTGGTATTAGAAGAATACAAGAGAAAACGCTACAGACATTTCTTTGTGCAACCAGCCCTTGGAGTGCAGCGTGCAGTCACCAGGGCTAAGCTAGCTGTTGATAGTCCACAAATAGCATGCAGTACCTCCAAACTGTAGGCTGGTTCCTTGTTAAACAACAACTCCTTTTCCTATTTCTGTATGTGTTAAATATAGAAGATGCAATGTGTGAGTGTGGTGTTTTGTGTGTTGTGGAGGAAAGTCGGGGCCGGGCTAAGTAACAAAATTAATGTAATTGTAATTGATAACATTTTTCCTACTAAGTCTCTTTCCCAACTCTGCTCACACTAACAGTCACCAATGTAAGAAAAAAAAACTTCCATTGTAATTGCACTGAGTATAACTGAGTAGATAGCCTAGATGAAATAGTATGGACACTGAGGCTGATATTCACAAATGCCTGTAAAATCTTCACTCTATATTTGGCTGTTATGCTAAGTTTTCACATTGTGCTGTGCTATATATGACTGAGCCAGGCTGGCATATAAATCTCAATGCTTGTTTTGCACCCTTTCTGGTGGCCATCTTTCAGACTGTTTAACACTAACTTCATTCAGAGAGGAGGAACTAATCAGTGTAATCAACACACTCTCATCCTGCCTGTCAGCGAGGATCTCAGACGTGAGAGTCAAGAATTCCCACGGAGCACAGAAGGTGCAGTTGATGACTTCGCTCACTTAGAGGTGACAGATGATGATGCTCATTCATGGCCACACAGGACTGAGGACTTTTTAAAAAATAGGACATTTGCATGGAAATGTAATCCAGCGAGGGAATTGGCTATTTGCCAATGAGTAAGATTATAGCTGACACATATGGCATATGTGAATAAATGGCATTTCTGTGGCAAATGATACAGATGTGGAACATAAATGTTTCCTTCAAAATACTCATATAAAGAGCCTGTGAACAAAATATTTTTTCAGCTGAAAATGCATTGTGTAATTTTGTAACACTGTAGATTACAGCCAACCAATTACATATACGGGGTTTCAATACTATTGCATACCAAGACAAATTGTACTGTAGGCCTACAGTGTGGTACAGGGGAGGACGACAAGCAGTCAGAGAATAAGGGGGCACTACTTTTTGTGTGAGAAGGACTTACAGAGAACCGATTTAATGATTACAGAGAACAGTAATATTATTGGGTAATAAGGCAGGAAAAATGGGGAAAACAGTCGATAGTGTGAGACAATTATTTTAAAATTATAATATATTAGAAATAATACATTGAGAGACTACAATGTAAAATGGAGTACTTGAGATTAATGTAGTGTACATTATTGTTGTTGCTGGGGAACAAAACATTAGCCTAAATTTTGGAAGAAGGGTGTACCTCTGTAGCTGTAAAATAATTATGTTTGTGTTTTTAAAATGATGATAAAATACTGGGGAACATTAATTTCGTTTTGGGATCCAATCTGGGAACCGTCTGACAATGTCATATCAACACCATAACAAACTGTATTCAAGTTCACTGAGCTATTCATAAATGCAAATGGTATGTTTTTAATAAATAAATAAAAAAAGATGCAACAAATACAAACATGCAAGAAGAATTCCAGCTGAGGTTATGACCATTACTTTATTGTGACAGTACATTATCATCATCAGGTAAAAGCACTGAAAATGTATATTTACAAAGTAAATATTTAGTATGCGGGCTGTAAGATGTAGTACTACTTATTCCTCCCGCAATTACACAGTTGCCTTCTACGGAAGGGTATTATTATATTGTATTATATTACATGGACCATGCAAATACAAAAGTACTTAGAGTGTAGTTTTTTTCTTTGTCCCACCTCCCCGCTCTATATGCAGATTTGATAACATCTAATTCCTTGTAGATTTTCTCTTAAGGGGAGGCACATGATAAGTATTTGATTGCTGGCTGTATTCTGAAGTGTTACCTCTAATTTAGCAACAACATCATGTCTGTTTTTAAAAACCTAAGAGGATTTCTCTTTCAACATGACATTAAAAGAAAGCAAAAACAAACATGCGGTGAGCATGCCGCTGAGTGAGGACATGCAGTAAGGGTCACTTTCTTAGTGTAGGTTTCTTTTCACGTGTTTTCAGTTTTTATTTATTAATTCACGTGGACGATACTGCTTGTATAGCTTTTCAGAGCTTTATGTGTTTTACTGCAGTTTTCCTGGCGTGTCTTTTCAACCTTGCTTCCTGTATGAATTCAGCTGTGTTGTTTAAATAGGATAAAAGAATAGGACAAAAAAGATTCTTTTCTTGTCTGTTTTATCTTTCTGTGCTTATGTGAAAAACTGCTATTGATTGTGTCTTTATGCAGTGGTACTTATACTATATAATTAAATTAAACTTTCTGGCATTTCCTTGAAGAAATCTTTTTATTGCATAAACAATACATTTTTTAAATTCCTTTGTTTTCTCACAAATGAAAATCTCTAAAAGGTTGTTCTCAGGTCTCATTGAGTACTTCACTTCTATAAAAAAAAGCTTTTATTCAGCTTTGCTGAAAACAACAACCTTCACTTCCCTCTCTGCCACAGTGGGTTGTGGCCAAAAGAAAGAAAATAGCAGTGTTTCTCCCACCAGTTGGATTCCCCTCAGAGTTTGGTTTTGTTGATTACACACTAGTGGAGTACATTTCCTGGCATCAAATCAACTCAATGATCCCTAAGAGGTCTGAGGAAACAGCCTGTCTTCCCATGATGCCTTGTCCTGTAAATATGTAGCAAGAAGGTTTTTTCTTCAGGGCAGCTATATTAACAAAGTTGATCATAAATGAAATAGGCATGAGTAAAATAGAACTTAGACCTACATGGGAAAAAAATTTAACTAAAGCATATCAGATACAGCTGATGACATGAGCTGGACTGAAATGAAATTGCACAAGGGACATTTGGTTATTGTTGTGACAATCAGGTCCATCAGGAAGCCAAGGGAGATGGCAGGTATTACCATTAATTGCAGCAGATAAAATTACATGGAAACAAACTGATAATTGCCAATGTGTAATAACTGGTTATCCCAGGGCTTTTCATCAAGTGCCATTGTCAGGTCAAAATTACCATTCGTCCAGTACTTTTGGTTTAAGACCAAATAGCTGCAAAACTAATGACATTCCCATCAGCCTCCGATGTACTTTGTGTTTGGCGCTAATTAGCAAATGTAAGCAACTAATGGATGGATTCCCATTACATTTTGTCCATAACATTGAGTGTGTGGCATAACACACCCGAGGCTTTGAGCGAGTTGTTTGCGGTCGAGTTGCATTGTGGGTAATGTGGGCACCCAGACAGGTTTTGAAAACGATGAAGAATGGGTGGAAGCAAAAAGACGACATCTCTGTTCTTACTGCATTGATTTTGAGAACTGTCCATCTTGAGTCCTACAATGTTACAGGAGTCTTAAAGCAACATTATGTAGCATTTCTATCTTAAAATGACAGATCATTTTGATGGTACACTGACTTGTAAGAGGGTGAGTGACAGCTTTCTATGAAATTATGTAAGATTGAAATTCCAGATTAGATTTTAATAGCAAGAACAGCGTAATGATTTACTGCACCACAACACAACAAAGTTCTTTATCACGCAAGCTTTGAGAAGAGGCAAAAAGTATAGAATGTACAATGTAAGTTCTTTGGAAGAAGCCAGCTCAGTATTCTCAGAATGGATATCATGGCAGTGAAGACACAGAAGAAGACATCGGAGGAGGCGAGGAAGAGACCACACAAGAATAAATATCACATTGCTGATGTAGATTGGTGTCGTGTCGTAGCCCAGTGAGCGGGCAACATAACCGGGCTCGGCAGCCTCCACGGAGTTTTAAGTGCTGACCAAAAAAATTCCCGTGAGCAGATTTTAACCTGAACTTCCACGGTAATTTAACGTGCCAATAACTGCCAAAAATCACACTTTTTGTGCCTTTTAGCTAATGGCAGAGGCGAAGAGACTGTGGTGAGAGCTTTGTTAAATAAAAGGCTGCAAGACATGAACATGACAGAACGGTTTGCGGCCAGCTCACACGAAAAACACCATACATAATGTAGTTTTAAGTCTTAGACCTTAAGTTCATTGTGAAGGTAGGGTAGGAAGCTTTTTTTTTCTTTCTTTAAAACGTCACAAGCTGTACTGAAAGCACATTTTCTGCAAAACTCAGCTCTGATAGCGTTGCTCAATCATCTTAAACACATGGCATTGCACAAATTCACTGAACTTAATGCAAAGCACAACTCTGCTTTTGTTGTGCACATACTTTTGTCTATCCAATTCATCATTATTCACTGTGGTTGTTTTAGACTGCCAGGCTGTTGGACACCCACCTGCCAAAAAACCACAGTGCCGAAAAACTACTTGCTTCCTTAGACAAATGTGTTCTTGTTCCTGAATATATTTTGATTTCTGTCATTACTTGTAGACATACTGTGTTTTCTGTCTGAAGTTTGCAGATATCTGAGGGATGATGATGACAGGTTTTGTGGACCCCTCCTCTTGTCATAAGCTTGATGTTGAATTACTCCCACAGAAGCTCTTTGTGCAACTCAGTTATTCTATGATGGTAGTTTGTGTAATAACCAAAGAGCCACAGAAAGCTGATACTGGCAAGTATGTTTAGCTGCCTACTTACGTCCAAGATCATTAATACATCAGCATGAATGAATCAAACAGACGTCAGTGCCATTTATAGTATTCTTTTCTGCAGTTCCTGGTAAATCAATCATGTAGCTGCAGCAACAGAAGAACTCTTGTTAATGTCAAAGTGATCTTATTCCTGTCTTAAGAGCAGCTCTGCCTTTCACAAACACTGGCAAAACTGAAACTTCAAAGACTGTGAGAAACGATGGAGAGTCAGGGTAAAATTACCTCTATATGTTGGGAATAATGATGCAGATTTCCCAGCTTTGGTTGTTATATTTCACACAAGGACTGTGTGGAGTGATGCTGCCCTTTCATTAAAAACTAATGAACTGATTCTGCTCTCATTAAAGAAATACAATTGGGGAGAATACGGGAGGAACACTACATCTCGTCTCATGTTTTTCAGCCATCTATTGCATAATGCTTTATTTCTTTCTCAAGAAGAAAATACTTATTATTGCTGATCTTACAGTCCCTAACCCTGAGATCGGCACAAAAGCTTAGGAACACTCACACTGTGTTGTTGTTGTTGTTTTTTTTTACCTCACAAAAGCATAAAAGACCAACGGCACTCTCACTGCGTGCAGCAGAAAAACACTCGACCGAAGCAGTGATCAGTGCGTGGACTTCAAGATCATTCACTCACTTACTATATAAACATGACAATGCAAACATGTTGCTAACTCTACCTACATACATTGTGTTTCCTCACATCTGTAGAGTCGGATTGAAAATGTGTTGCCAAGTGTGTGTATTGCTACATTTAACCTTTGAAATGATTAATTCCCTGAAACCTCCATATTGCTAATTAACTGCATTTGTGACTTTTTATCTGCCAGTCTCATATCAGCTTCTACAGTGTGCTTACTTGCACTCAAGCTGCCTGCTAAATGAAAGGCAAGCTGTGTTTACCACAAATAATTATTAAAAATGGATGTATTCTCCTCCTGACTTTGCAGAAGAAGATGTGCTTTGAATTTTATTGTACTTTTCTGCACCTTTGTTTTTGCATAGTTCTTTGCTCGTGATAAACAGGTGCATTCAGTAGTCATAAAAAATCAGTGTTACTGCAGGACAGTGAACGTCATGCTGTGAATGTTTATGCTCTTGTAATAATGATTGATGCATGATTAGTGGAGACATGGTTAGTGCTCAGTCTGTAAAATCAGAGTCTATTAAGATACATTTATTTCTTCATTTCAGGATAAGTGAATTTAACTTAAAACATTGTGTGTCTGCTGCTGGCTACAACAAATTACAATCTTGGAGCAGCAGTGAAGTTAATCCAACAAATTGGTGTTGGCAGAGCTAAGACAACTGGCCAGAAAACATATTTTTGCACTTGATAGTGGGGAAATATTTTAGGTACAAAAGGATTTTCCTTCTCCCTGTGTTGCATTGCTTTCAGGTCCAGATTGAAAAACCAATTACCTCCGCTACATGTCTATTCCCAGAAAAGCATTAGGGAAACAGCATGCTCTCCCAACTAGAGAGCATGGGCTGACTCACGAACACATAACACCAAAAAATTTGATATGGGCACATGTGATGACAGCCTCAGAAGTGAAGAAAACGTATGCATGTAAAATGTTTAGCTTAATTTCCTCTCTTCACACAATCAGCAGTAATTGCCCGAGTGTCTGCTTCAGAAAACCTACATGAACCATTACGGAAGAAAGATTTTCATATACAGCGGGGGCCTCAGCTTTAACCTTTAGAACAGGACCTGGAACCACTGAGGGAGTGGGACAATAGCAGAAAGTTGGCTTTCACCCTGTCAGCAACACGTAAAGATCAGATATTTTAACCATGAACTGAGTTTAAAGCTGCACCTAATGCCAGCTATGCAATCCTGATGCTTGACAAGTAAATTGGCTGCTTTGTATTCAGGTTAGATTTTGCCCTTGTGGCTACAAAGGCTGAAGAGGTCCCTGATGATGAAGTTAATTCCCTCTCCTACACGCCGCTGCTGAGACATCAGCTCTTCCTAAACACCCTGAATGAGAACACCTACTGTACTATCTGCAGGCACACAGGCTGGAATATTAATGCGCTGATAAAACCTGAAGCATTGGTACCACAGACCATGCTGCCATTCATTAGAGTCATGTAACAATTTAATTTCAAGTTTTTCATATTACAAGATTAGCAAGATATGTGCAATCATTATGTGACAGTTATGACCCTGAATCATGGTTGTCATTTTGTCTTGTGATGTAAGTTCAGCTCTCAGTGTCTGAGTGTGTGCCTTTATGTAATGGTAAAACGGTGAGCACCTGGGATTGGTCCATTCGAGTCAATTGCTATACCTCTGGATTGGTGCAAGGGATGACAGCTGACAGCAGTCTGTCCCAGGTGACAGCAGTCTGCACTCTGCCACTAGCAACTGTGGGCCAACCACTAGCACTGTGTTTTCTCTTGTGAAAGCCTTTGTTCACGTTAAACAAAGCAGATTTTTATAACAGACATGATTGCAATCAGGTCACCGCAAAGATGTGTGTGAACATGAAAAGACGTACTTTTGCTTTGGAGGGTGCAAATTGGTGCAAAAATGCATTGGAGTTGAAAATGTTGTGAATCGGAAAGCAAAAGTTAGTATCCCAAGGTTTTACGATGCAAAGTCATGAACGTATGAAGATGCAAGTGAATGAGACTGTAAAAACACTCCTGTCAAATTTCAGGCAAATACCAGAGGGTGAAAATTTGCTCCGTGTTTAATCTGAACACCTCAAGTCAAAGAACTATGTGTTAATTAGAACAGGCATTATGTGCTGAGAGCATTTTTACCAACACCTGGTAGGAGGTGGACTAACTCTCCTTGAGCCACGCTAGCAGTGTGGTTTAGACAGACATATCTAACTACTGGTCTAGGAAATTAGGAGCAGATATCCATAGTTCCCAATGAAACCTACTGACTTAAGTGATCCTCTAACCTTTTATGTAACGACACCAGCAAGTCCTCACACAACCATGAGGTTGACATTTTTGTTTTTTAGTTAAATGTCTCAACAACTACCATATTTGATTGATTGTTACAGTCATGTCTCTCTCAGGACAAATTTTAACAAATTTGGTGATCCTGTAGCTCTCTATCTTGAACTACCATCAGGTCAGAATTTTCATTTGTCCAATGCTTTGGTTTACAACTAAACTAATAACTAATTGCATTCATATCAGCCTGCACTGTTTTTGTTTGGTGCTAACTAGCAAATGTTAGCCTACATAGTAAAGTAACATCAATCAAGAATTTTTGTCACATGTAATCACAAGGTATAATCACAATGAAATATAAAGGGTGAAGCATCAGCACATTGTCTCACAGTACTGTGTTGGGCACTTTTTGAAGCACTCAGAGCCCAATACATTTATTTAAGTAAAACAGAAAAAAATTACTTGATGCAAAAAATAAAGCTTGACGCCCCGTGTTTACTGCTGTATTGATTAGAATATGAAGTTAGGTCAGATGTGAATGAAACAGGCTGAAAAACCCAGCTGAAACGCCTCATGTATATATGAGTTGTATGTCTCATGCTTTTGAAAGAAAATGAAATTTGAAAAATAAGTCACAAGCATAAAAAAGTGTATGCCTGAGCACTGAGATGAGTGACATCTACACTATTACTACATAAAAATGTTACACAGTCGCACAACACTGAATCATCGTAGATCACTGGTGGAAGTGTTAACTGTGTGGGATGTTTCCTTGTGAAATTACGCTGGTGTCAGCTGCTGACATGCAACTCTTTTGCTGTGGCACACAAAAAGATTGCTCCCCCCAATCACAGCTAAACCTCTCACCGTCACTCAAGCACCCTGCAGATCATGTACAGTATTCTCTTGTGCTGTATGATTACCATCAGTTAAAAGCTTTTCATGTGTGCATACAGCAAAGGATAAGAGAAGATGGAAAAGCGCAGACAGCGCTATAAAACTTGTGTTCCTTTTTGTAGGTTCCTTCTTTATTACGATGGTTAAGGATGCTGCACAGGTACTATTAAAGCATTGTAACTGTCATTCCATTCAGGAAAAAGTACAGAAAGTTTCAGTGGAATGAAACTTATTTATTCAAAATGTTACATGAATAAGAGTGAAGTTTTCAAAGTAAACCCTGCAGTAGGTGATGATGCACAGGAAATTACACCAAATTCAGCTCCCAGTTCCCAATTGTAAACAGGAGGACGCATTTCTATTAGGGATGCCCTGATCAGATTTTTTTGCCCTCGAGTCCAAGTCTGAGTCATTTGATTTTGAGTATCTACCGATACCGAGTCCCGATCCGATACATCTATAATACTTGAAAAAAACAGATCCAGGATGTTCCTTATTTTTTATTTAATTCACCTTATTTTAACATTCAACAACTCTGTTAACAAACA
>JAPMOB010170493.1:0-15559 GCA_029875015.1 Lepomis gibbosus
TGGACACAGAGCTCTGTGAACAGCCAGCCTCTTTAGCAATGACCTTTTGTGTCTTGCCCTCCTTGTGCAAGGTGTCAATGTCTTGCTGTGACAACGTCTTTTGGACAGCTGTCAAGTCCGCAGTCTTCCACATGATTGTGTAGCCTACAGAACTAGACTGACAGACCATTTAAAGATGCAGGTGTTTTGAGTTAATTAGCTGATTAGAGTGTGGCACCAGCTGTCTTCAATATTGAACCTTATCACAATATTCTAATTTTCTGAGATACTGATTTTGGGGTTAGTTGTCAGTTATAATCATCAAAAGTAAAAGTAATGAACACTTGAAATATATCAGTCTGTGTGGAATAATGTTTCACTCTTTGAATGGAATTACTGAAATAAATCAACTTTTGATGATATTCTAATTATATGACCAGCACGTGTATATTACAGAAGCTGTAGCTTACAGATTGTACCACGATGCCTGTGCATTTCTCATGATGCAGTCCGACACACACAAACACAACACAAAATGGAGAAGTATGTTTAACACTTTATACATCCAGTGTCAGGTGTGAGGTCACGTGTCCTGTCTGTGTTGTGAATCTGTATAATAACACAGTGCATGCTGGGTGACAACAGTGCGGTTTATGAGTCATAATTATGCACACTGAGGCAGAGCACGGAAGCTCATCTACACAGATGTGTGTGTGTGTGTGTGCTTGTGTGTTTAAGAGAGAGAGAGGTAATCAAATCTTTGTGAATGAGAGGGGAATCACCCCCGCCTCCTTTTCCCCTGCTCTGTCTCCCTTCCCCCTCTGCATCTCCTTTGCCAACTCCCATTGGTGTGTGGCGTAATTGAAATGATTGGCTCACGTGAGTCAGACAGTGTGTGCATGCTCTGTGTGTGTGTTTGTTTGCAGTGGAAATTCAATCCCCAGGCCTGAGAGGGTGAGCTTGCGTGAGTTAACTGAGAAGACAGGAAACGTGAGAGATCTTTAACCTCCTCTCTGTCACACCTCCACCGCTCATTTAATCCCTTTTCTTTCTCCACCTCACTTTTCCTGATATAGCGTGACTGCATACAGGTGGATTGTGGGTGTGGGATGGAGGGAGTGGGAGGTCAGATTGGATTATACAGAAGAACACGTGACTGGATAGCTGGAAAAATATACAGTGTAATCAGCGTGAATTTGGACAGTAACACATTTTTTTGTCATTTTGACCCCACCACATTGGATTACAAATAGAAAAATGGCCAAAGGTCAAAGTCCCCTCACTCATGTTTCAGGGTGTTCACATCTATCGTGGGTGAACTGTGTCCCCTATTTGACAAATCATCACCATCAGGACGCTGACAGAGACGTAGTCACGCAAATGTCTTAAAATTGTGGAGAGCATGGTGCTCTGCTTAGTGGCACGAAGCCATTGCAAAATGACCTGGCAGACCACAGAAGAGTGGTGTAGTGTATGTAAGAGGAAGAGTTTAAAAGGTGCGGAAAAGCCCTTTAGCAGATAAAAATTACTTTCAAAAGATGCAAACCCCTGTTATAACTAAAGGATAAAGGTTACAGTTTGCAAAAACAAATGTCAACCTGTACCACAGTAGTGGAAATAAGAAAATGCAGCAAGAAAGGGGAACAGAGTGTGTGTGTGTGTGTGTGTGTGTGTGTGTGTGTGTGTGTGTGTGCATATTTGTGGGAGGATGTGTACACAGACTACCTGAATTTTTCCAAAATCATTCATGCAAGTGTGTGACTTGTCTACTTAGTGGCAGCTTTATGTGGTGTGTGTTAGTGTGTGAATCATAGTAAAGAGGCGTACACATATACAAACAATGTACACATATCTACATATACAACACAGGAGTGACATCATTAACTTGTGTGTCTCTTCCCAAATTTGATGTCACTCCTCATCAGCTGCCAAATCTTTCATGCCCCTTTTGCTCTGTGTGATTTTCACCCATTGTCAACCCCAAGGCTCCATCACATCCTCCTATTCTGTTCTCTCCCCCCTGACTCACACACATATACATACACATTTAGTTGCACAAACAGACACACACACACACACACACACAGACACACACACACACACACACATACACACACACACACACACACACACACACACACAAACACAGTAGAAACTGAGGTGTGTTGCTTTGAGGATTATAATACAATCTGCTACTGGGGTCTCACCCGAGAGAAAGAGAGAAAGAGAGGGATGGGGGATGGGTGCATACTGTAAATGGAGGCTGGATGTCCTTTCACCTTTCCTTTTCTACCTCTCTTCTTTTCTCTCTCCATCTTTTTCTCTCCCACCCAGTCCTGTAGCTCAATCTGTCTTTCCATCTGTCTACTCCTCTATTGCCTGTCCTCGCTCCACCTTTTTAAAAAAAAAAATACTCCAATCCCCCTTCCTGATCCGTTTATTGTAAATTCGTCCCTACTCTCTTACCCATCTGTTAGCCCTGAGTCAATTGTATTTATATAGCGCCACTTCATAGCAGAAGTTATGTCATTGCACTTTTCAAATAGAGCAGGTCTGGAAAATACTCTTTGTATTATTGTTTACAGAGACCAAACAATTCCCACCATGAGCTTTAACTTGGCAACTGTGGCAACTCCTTTTAACAGGTAGAAACCTCGAGCAGAACCTAGCAGTGGAGAATCTGCTGAAATATGATGGTAAACAGGTTCTTCTCTTTTTGAACAGACGTTGCTATACTCACAGAGCAGTCTTTTCGCTGCCTTTTCACAGACAGAAAGGATTCATTTGCTTTAGTATAAATGTAGCCCAGTGTGCTCAGGCTGTTCATAGATCAAGAGTTTAAGAGAAAATGATGCTGCCCATGGCGCTGAAGTTTGATTATAGGAAAGAATGTCCTTTATTGATTTAACTGTCCTGTGTACGCTCTGTGTGGACACTGGCTACTGTAGATTTTAATTTAGCTTATAAATCAAGTTGAAGCTCCACAATATACTCACACCTGGCAAGAAAACATCCATCTGAATAAATGATTCATTCTCATATTCAGCTTTTGGGACAACACTTTCAGAAAACAAGAAAGAATGCCGCCTGTGGGAGAAAAAAAATCAAACGTTTCTTCTTTCAAGGATATCCTAGTAATGATTACTGAAGATAGATAGATGTACTTGTTTGAATAAACGGAACCACAATCAAAAAGTTGATTTTTATCAAAAATAGATTAAATCATCTCCCTGCTTTGGCAGATGTTTTGACTTTTTTGTAAGGTAAAGTAAAATTCTCAAGAGTAGATTAACAGGCTTAATGCCCAGATCAGACTACACAATAACAGTCCAATAATGGCCTGAACCTGACAGATGTCTGGGCGCTTTGTGTGCAACAGTTGCTCGTGTTATAATAGAAGACAACTGACGCAGCATTTGGGATGCCTCATGATGTCCCAAAAAACTATTATGTCAGAATCTTTTGCCCTCTCTCACTATTCTGTGACATTGACCCATGGAAGAGTGCCCTTTGATGTACATGTATAAATCTAGTCAAGCGAAAGAGGACTTCATTTCAGTGAAACTCTTGATTTTATCAGGTCAGATGCATTATACCAATTTAACAACACCTGTTGTTTTATCAATCTCAGGTGATGGGGGCAGCTGTGGCACAGGAGTTAAAGCAGGTTGCCTGTTAATCGATTGAACAGGTGTTCAATCCCTGGCTTCTCCAGGCTGCATGTCAAAGTGTCCTTGGGCAAGATACTGAAACCCAAATTTGCCCCCAATGTCTGTTCCATCGGGGTGTGTGAATGAGTGTGAATGTCAGTTACCGTATGAGCACCTAGGCTCAGTGTATGAGTTTGTGTGAATGGTTGAATGTGATGTAGTGTAAAAGTGCTTTGTGAGGTCGGAAGACTAGAAAAGGTGCTATACAAATACAGACCATTTAACATTCATTTGTTGACCCTCAGAACACGATACCGAACTGAATGTAGGCTGCACACCATCACACTCACCCTCCTTCTATCGCCCGTGAAGGAAAAATCACCTATGTATACGTCATGCAAGTCCATGTGAGGCTGTGATTGGTCAAGGTCCAACGTGAAGTCGCGTTCCCGCAGTGCTGAAGTCACAGCAAGACTTTATGACCATATGATCACCTAATCTGACACAAAGACAAAAACATGGAGTCTTATCCCCGCATTAGAACTTTTTGCAGTAGATTTGACAGCTGTTTTTAAGAGATGTAATGTGTTAGGTGCTCAGTGTGTGCATTCACAGCCCAAAACAGCACATTCAAAACAGAGACCTGGACAAGAGTAAAGGTCTGTTAATTGATCACAACTTATCTTAGTTGCAGTGACGTGGCTGCATGTTGCTGTCGAGCATAGAGATTGTGGAGAATTTCATCTGGCCCTTAATCCTACAAAAATAAATAATAAATAACAAAAATGCTTTGTTCTATTTATATATTTAAAGGTGAACTCCACTACTAGGGACTAAAAGTCAGCATATATTGGCTTGTTTTACAATTTGACCATTCTTTTTAAATGTGTTTCTGGTACACCCCTTTAAATCTGTCCGTAAATTGCAATGGAGCTGTAATCATGCCTCATTTCTGTGAAAAGGCTACATGATGCAACTCATTGCAAGCAGACATTTGCATCCAACTTGAAGTTAATCAGTTTTTCCCAGGCAAATACGTGAACTAATGTCACACAGATATATAAAAGACGAGGATGACATTTTATTGTGGCCAAACTTCATTGTCGGCAGGCAGTGCAAAATTACAGTACAAAATTTCTGTCAAATTGCAATGTCCACTGCCGTCCACACTGATTACAGAGCAAACCATGTCATCCAACAGTTCTATAGTCAGTTCAATCAATGAAATTGCCTGCTGGCAAAACACAGCAGGACAGATGTGGGTGATGTGAGTGCAGCGAGCTGTACTAGAAAGAGACCACGGATGGGATATTTTCCTGGGATGTCAGAGGATGTACAGTAAATATGGGAGGGATTTATTGGTTCCTGGCAGGCCGCTGTGATGTGGAACCTACCCAGGAGATTAGTGTTAAGGCCACACACCACTTAATGTACATAATCTACATGCATGTGGATAGACAGAGAGAGGAAATATTAATAGGGCAAATGTTGGCATTACACACTCAAATATGTTTGCTTATTGTTTGCTTTATTGCTGTAGACACTGACCTTTATTCCACTGATTTTAATTTAATTCAGTTTTGCAGCTTATGCATATGTAAATGCATCTTCAAATATATGTAACATGGTTCTAAATGTGGATTCTACATTAACAGCCAAAGATGTTACCAAGTTCCAACAAAGGGATGTTTTGCTCTTTCTGTCTCCACCTGGGTCCCTTTCTGTTAATGAACATCCAGTAAATGCTGTCACACCAGTGTGTGAATATCACTGTGCTGTGTGTGTGTGTGTGAGTTTGTATGATTGTGTTGCATCCAGAGCTCCACCCAAGCCCGGCATGCCACCTCAAATCATATCGAGAAAAGACGGGAGCCATCAGATGAATTAAAATCTGTCGCTCCTCCTCCTTGCCTCTCTTCCCTCTCTCCGTGAGGGCTTACGCATCCTCGCCTCGGCCAATCCGGGAGCCGGGAGAGGAGAGCGGAGATGGGCGTAGGTGGGAGGAGGGGGGTGAGAGGAGGAAGAAGAGAGAGTGGAAAGGAGGAGAAGGAGGGGCAGGACCAGCAGCCTCCGGGGCTGGCGGTCCAACGCTCTTGTCACAGCTGGGAGGGGAGGATGGGAGGGAGGAGGGAGGACGTGGGGTGGAGAGGGAGGAGGTAATCCAATGAGACACTGAGAGGAGAGGCAGTGCGAGGGCAACGCCTCACAGCACCGGGAATCTCTCTCTATCTCCATCTCTCTCTTTCTCCCCCTCCCCTGTCTCTGAAGCGTAAAAACCAAAGGACTCTCATCTCCCATTCAGTCTTCTCTGTATGTGGCTGAGGGCTGCTCTCATATTTTTAGCCTCTCTTTCCCCCACAGTTCAAAATTCTCCTTTCTAATTTTGCTTCTCTACCACCAAAAGGATAAATTGATAACCACAAACCAGGACTATTTTTGTTTCTCCTGTGTCTTTAGGAGGCAGCATCTGTCACTGGAGTCATCTTTGTTCTTGTGCTTACAGCTGCTGAGTATACAGTGGCTGCTAGTGGGGAAATAGGTTAGTGTGCCTGTTCGGTGCCGGGCCGCAGAGGTGATTGAATGTTCTGTGCACGGTGGAGACGAAGGAGAAAGGGATGACTTCTTGGCGGTAGCGCTCTGTAGCCCTGCGACCATTCGGGGAGAAGGAGACTTGGGATGCTGGCACTGAACTCCGACCTTTAGCGAAAGTGTCAGTGGCGAAAATCAGGACAGACAAAGGAGAAAGCAACTCCAAGAACAAATACAGACATTTTCTCCATTTTTGTTGCCGCTAAAAAGGGCTGACCTGCGGGTCTGCTGCGTGTGGACACCATGGACATCAACCTTCAGTCGCACCGCTTTTACTTCCCGCAGATCTACTGTGCTGAGCCGGGGGCACAGCCACAGCTCACTGAGTTCAAAGTCAGGTAGGTATTCAAGGTTGGAAAAGGTGCTATCCACCAGTAGATGACAGATCCATCACTGGATCCTGAACAGTGAAACATCCAGGTCTGATGTCTCCATTTGCTTTTGTCAGTCTCAGGTGCCTTTTAGATCCACCCAAAATGTAGCTAGAGCATTATTATTGTCTTTTCCAACAGATCCCCTGCTGCTGTTGCATATGAAGCGTTTCTGTGCATGAGTGCTGCTGTGAGTGTCTGGTTTCTCCTGCAGGGGGATGGGGCTGCATGCTAATGTATAAGCTAGTTGTGCAGAAAAGTGTTAGGCTCCTGGAAGAAGCAGAGGGCATTGATGGCCTATGGAGGAGCTTGCCAAGTTTGGACAGAGGGGGTGACAGTGCAGCAGTTGTGTTATATTTGCCATCCAAAGCCAGTGTGACCAGTGTAGGCTTGTCTTGTTGTCTGCCTCTGTGGCTCTTTTGTTCTCTCAGTTTACGCCTCTCTGTTTCTTTTTCTGCTGCTCTCCCTTTGCAATCAAGGCTGAAAGTGCTCAGGGTGGCTTGTAGCATCCGTAGCCGACGCCTGTCGTCATGGTTGCAGAGCGCTCCAAGACGCATGCTCAGATATGCAACAGCTTTCCTGCTCTTTGTCTTTGTTGAGATGTAATTGTGTCGGATGACGCTGTTGCATTCGGGCGTGCAATAAGTCAGACCTGATGCTGTGTGACATCCACGTAAGAAAAAAAAAATTGTCTTTTCAGTCCAGTGAAGCGCACATTCAAAATTATTTTAGCTTATTTTAAGCCATCTGTCCCTGCATCCATCCATACATCCATCCATACATCCATCCATACATTTATGTTCTGAGATGTCGCTGTAATCTTGTGTGTGATATGATTGATTCCTCCTCTAACAGCTCTGATTAGTGCAGCTTTAAGGGACTCAGCCAGAGTTTTGCCCCACTAAGCAGCTTTTAGCTTGGCCGGTGCTCCAGGCTGTGTAGCAGCTTTATGGGGCCTACAGCGTGTCACTATCATGGCCTGGCCGAGCTCCCTGGTGGCTCTACAGGGGTCCAAGGGCGTCCACTGGAGTCCCACAGTTGGGTGGCATCACCAGGAGGAAGAGAGGGAATTAAAGTCAGGGTATCCATATATCTGCACCAACTTTATTTTGTTTATCCTCTTAAATTAGTACATTTTAAACTCTAAAGTGATACATGCCATACCTTCTGTTTTTAACCCAGGTATTAATTTCACTTTATGGCCAGATTATGATTATTTTAAAGTGTTTTAAGCCTAATAAACAATTAAACAGGTTCGATCTACTGCCGTCTCACCCCAGAGACCTTCTGTGAAATGTCCACATCAGCAAACATCACGAAATGTCAGGAAATGTCAGCAAATACCAGTGTTTGATGTGTCTGTGTAGACTGCAACATTAATGAAAAAACCCACCGTCTCACACATTTCCGGCTTTTCCTCACACCCTCTTCTTCGCTGACAGAGGGACACGCAAGGGAGGCGCACCTAGACACACACAAACCATGCATGCTTTTGCAGAAATTTAAGAGTTTTAAGGTGCAATGTGTTTTCTTAAAGCCAATCCAGGCCCTATCTAATAAATATTCATGTTTCAAAAAGCAGAAGTTATGCAATGAATACTCACTTAATAAAGCAGTGAGAGATTTATTGACTTGAATACACATAAACAGACTGCTGTATCTATTTCTGTGCAGATTAATCACTTTAGCCATATTTTCCCCTGCTGTTGAAGTTGGTTCAGCGTACTGTAAAGGGAAAATGAACACCGATATATAGCTGCATCAGTTACCATACTAATAGCAAGGTGAGCTCAATAAAGTTGGGTAAGAGGGAAGAAGAAGAAGAAGAAGAGAGATTTGAGATAGAAAAATAAGAAATCAAGAGATATAGAAAGGAAAAGAGAGAGGGAGAGGAGGGAAATGACATGAGAGGGAGAGAAAATAAGAGACCAGGAGAGAGATGGGGGATGGTGAGAAAAGCAAAGCTAAGCAAAAGGAAGAGAGTGGATTGTAAATGTGAGAGGGAAACATTCAGGGGTGGAATTAGAGGAGAAAGGAGTGATTGTAGAAAAAATGAAATGGATGGTGAGTTGTTGGTGTGGCACACAGCTTGGAAAAACCTTTGCGAGGGATGCTCGGATGTTAACGCCAGCCTGGGCCTGGTGAGCAGCGTAGACTTAGCCCCAGTATAGCCAGATAACCATGACAACCAGTGCTAGCCAATCCATCGGAGCACATAGACACATACAGTACATGAATGCACAGAAATGCACATGCACAAACACATACAGAGAGAGAGAGCGAGCCAGAGAGAGACCTTCTGCTTCAGTGCCTCTTCAAGCTCCAAGCAGAAACCTAACCTTCTTGGTAACGTGTTGTTTGCCATGGTGTCTGTTTTCTTTATTCTGAAGATCCAAGGAAATTATATTTATTCTATAATAATAATAATAATAATAATAATAATAATAATAATAATAATAATACATTTTCAAAGCTAAAGCTGTTTGTTCCCGTTGTCAGCAGCATCCGTAGTATGTTCAAATATTTAAAAGGACCTATGTTGTGTTACATACCTGACAAGGACTTCTTGTGGCCATAGGAATTATGACATTAAAGCAGAGGCGATAGCTTGACAGTGGTTTCATTTAACCAGGACCATGATCTTTCCTTAACCAAGTATTGTTTCTTGATAGCAGATTCAGATCAGAAAATGCTCATTTGAAAGGCATTAACACCAAATGACCTACAGATTTTTACTATTGTGTCAGCCAGATGGATGAGTTCTTAAAGGATGTGGGATTCCCACAAGACTTAAACATTTTAACTGTACATGAACTTAACTCAACATACCCCGTGTTAAACAAAAGAGAGATAATATTCTTTTAGCATTACTTCCAAAAGATGAAAAAGGTGCTAAGAAGACAGTTGCTTTTTCTTTTTGACTCCCAATCTCATAAAAAATAGGAATTCAGTTGCACTAGATGTTTCACCCCATCAGCTCAATCACTTCTTATTCACATTGAAAGCCTTTGACTTAAATCCAAGAGCGGCTGTAATGTACCTTGTTGCTTGAGGATTACGCCTTGGGATGATGGAAGGGCTCTGTGTTTTTCAGGATTCCCAGAGGAGACCAAATGTCTGTATTGCTCCCTCAGTGTACTGTGGCCTGACAGATTAGAGATGGAGTCCACCGCACACGCATGTCAAACTTAAGAAAGCACTGCTGGAAATTTGTGAAATATTCTGGGTCATTGAATCCACTGACTGATGATTTGTGGCACAAATAGGAACCGCATAAAACCACATGTCTGCTATGACAGTGTGAGTGTATCCAAACAGGACGGGTCGGCCAATTACTGACGCTTGTCAGTGTGTGTTATGCAAACTATCCGGTCCTGCTTTAGTTCGCAATGGAGAGCACTTAACCTAATGGCCTTCAGCAAATGCTCAACTGTAAAATGTAAACATGTCTGCGCTGTCTGTGTATGTGTTTGTGCACATGGGTGTGTTTGTGCGCAAAGATGCCGAGTAAGTAGCAGCAGTTAAATGGCATCACGGGGCAGAGAGAAGGCAGCCTCAGGGCATCTCCACGGCTTCCCTTTCTCCTTCCCCTCACTCTCTTCTTTTTTCTTCCAGGGATAAGGAAGTGTTTCTTTCAGACAATCTGAGTGTTAATACTCCAGCTAGGCTCGCACCTACAGTCTCCTCTTGTCTGCAAAAAAATTTCCCCTCTGCCAAATGGAGAAGCATGCATTTTTTAAAGCCACCCCCGCTCTTTGCTGTGCTCCCTATCTACTTTGTATCTCTGCCTCCTTGATTTATCTTCTTGTCTTTCTTCCTCTCAGCATGGGTTCTAAGCGCCTCTGCCCAGCTATTTGATTCGTCAGTTCATGCCTGGGTTGATTGGGAAAATGACTGACCTCCCTGCCTGTGTGCACACACTCACCAGTGGAAGTTTGATGCCTCTAATATGTTTAGAGGAGTGCATGGCTTCAGTTGGTGGACAATAATGGCCTGAGGCACAAAACTCTGTATTAAACATTCCAGCAAATGCTCATTAAGCCCAGATCAAGATTCCCACAAACAACAAAGACTGGAATGTCTGGCTCCTTGCTGGCCTTGAAGCCTTTGATGCCACATCTAAAACAAATTCCTTAAAGGTATAGTTTGACATTTTGAGTAACACACTTACTAGGAATCATTGGAGGTCGGCTTCTTGCAGAGAGTTAGATGAGAACATTGATACCACTCTCATATTTGTCTGTCGAGTATGAAACTGGAGCCAGGAGACAGTTAGCTTAGCTTAGTATAAAGTCATGCTGGGGAAACAGCTAGCCTGTGTCTGTCCAAAAGGCGAAAGCCAGGCTAGCTTTTTCCCCGTTTCCTGTATTTTGGTGTGTTTCATTTACCTTGGAAATCAGAGGTTGGAGATGGGAACGACGTCACACCAGTTCCAGTTGCAAGTCTGAAAACCTCGTTTGGCCAGCCATTGTTGACAGTTTAGCTATTGTTATGCTGGTTGATAAAAAAAAATTCATTGTGCAGTATTTACGAAAATTTCCATGAGACACAAGTAAACAGAAGTGCTAATAAAAAGTATATCTACAGCTTTCACTAACTGTTGATACTCAGAGCAGCCATCTTGGATCACAAAGTCGGGGTTCTGCGGTTCTTCTGACTTCCCATGTCAAATGTAATGCATCATTCATGCTAAACTAAGCTAGCCGGCTGCTAACGGTAGCTTCATACAAATATGAGAGTGGTGTTGATTTTCTTGGTTGTTTTCAGCAAGAAAACAAACATGCGTTTTACCCTTAATGTCGAAATTTCCTTTTAGATTATCTCCATGAAATCTCATCTGCATGCACCTTATAAAGACTCAACTGTGTGTTGAGTTCACAGCAGGTTAACTTGTTTGTTTAGGACTCTGGGCAACTCAGGGATCTATCGACCATGTGCTGTCTCTGCCGATGCTTCTGTTATGTCAGAGGATTTGACCATCTTTGCAGAGACATAAAGGACCATCCGACGTCCAAATCCTCCGCCACTGAGTCTCAGTTATTTTCCACTCACTTCTGTCTCTCTGATATAAGCTATGTGGATCAGACACAGAATGCCCTCTCTTTAATTTCAATTGTTCTGCCTGGCGTCTTCTTAGTGATGGAGGATAAGTCAGAAGGGAACAAGACGATGTAAGGGCAACAGTTTAGAGTTAAAGCCATCCAAGCTTGCCAACTCTCTACTAGACCTTGTGAACCAGCCATTTTGCTTACGTGACAACACGCCTTTACGAGTTTTTAAATTTTGTACATGTGGCTTAAAACCACAGTCATAAATGAAAACATCCTCCTTCAAACCACTAACGCACCACTTAAAGTCTATGTTAATCTTAAAGCAAGATTTTCTTGTCCATCACCCTTAATAATACATGTGGTTATTGGCCAAACATAAAAGTTGAGAGTACCTGATCTCACATTAAACCTCCTGATTCTGCCCTTCCCAACAAGATTTCCCACTGCTGTGCTGCTTTTTCAGAGTCTCAGCATTAGCACTGAGAGCTGAGGAAACTCTTAAATGCTTTATGCGATCATGTGGAGCAGCAGTAAATGAAACCTCATCCTTGCACTGCTCTTCACAGGCTCTCAGGTTGATTTAAACCATCAATTCAAACCTGTTTTATGGCACCAGGGCAGCTTTATTCCTTTTGGCCGTCCCAGCTGACCTCAGTGGACTGTCCGAGACGTTTAATGCTGTATTAGCAGTATGAAAATAAAACAACAAACCGCCCCAAAGCAAAGCAACATGTACAGTAGACACATCAAATAGTTATAAATATGCTTTACGGTCTGTGTAGAATGTGTTGTGTCTGCTTTCGAGGTGATGGGACAGGGGTTAAAGCTCATACAATATATAGCTGACTCCCACACACTCATATGGATGCACACACTCACCCGTGCTAATACACAGTTGCAGCCATGTGAGACATTTGATGCTCAGAGGATGAGACAGGACATTGTGTAGTATTGCAGCAAAGACAGTGGGGCCCGTAATTAAAAGCAGACTGTCTGTAGGCTTATGTTGCTGTTTTTTATTCATATCTCACTGCTCATTCATCTTTTCTTCACAGCCATATTTTCTAGGCCAAGCGAATATTCCACTCCAGTTGTCATGCCAACAGATTAGCGTGCTCTTACGTAGTCTCAGCAGTCGGCAGTAGAGTCTAGGAGTGTGTGTGTTTGTGTGTGCGTGTCTTCTCTGCAGGGTCTCCAAGCTCAGGCGTGCATTCAAATACACACAAACTGAATATACTAAAGTACAGGCAAACACACACACACACTCGACTCAGACACACATGGATTCTTTAGCATACTTTTGAATAGCTCACGGAACAGACTTCACATCACATGTATGGCATCAAAAATAGTAACTGTACTAATACTGTACACACATACCTACTACAAATGTTTGCAAAGTCTTGAAGCCTGATAGTGCGTTAGAAAATGGGGCCAAATGCAGATGTTTTTTCTGGTGTGAAATTGGTGTGGTGTGAAAGAATGCAGTAAAATTATGTTTTTTAAACTAATATTCTTATGTATTAATCTTTATAGATGGATGAATGCAAGCTTTGGTTTTGAAAAAGAAAAAAAGAAAAACACAAATCAGAAAACATTAAAATTATTATGAGAATTAGCATTAAAACTTCTTCTGAAATGCCAACGTGTCTATTTGGCGTTTAAATTAAATATGAAGTCATATGCCATTTTTCCATTACCAGTACCAGCTCAACTAGGCAGGGAGAGCTCTGTGATTGGGCGGCTGGTGGCAGGCTTCCCCCGCCGGAGCTCCTCAACTCCAAAAACTTTCAAGCACATTATTGTTCCGCCATCACTTTTCATAAAACTGTCAATATTCAAAATCTACACAGTTGATTTCTCACCTCAAAACTTCTCAGAAGTGAATTTATTGATGAAATAACATATGAAAATTGTAAATATAAAACTTTCTGCTGCTGGCCTCTGTCAGGCATGCGCAATAGAATAGAATAGGATAAAATAGAATAGTCTTTTATTGTCACTATGCACAATTACATAGCGAAATTGTAAAGGCTGATGACGCAGTGAACGGTAACGATTCTCTCTGACCAATCAGTAGTCGGCAGTGTTTTCACGTCACATTTTAGTTTCGTCTCAGCTTGCTTGAAACCTTGAAGGAGGTCATACGAAAAAAAAGTATCTGGTAGCCGGTACAGGTACAACTTTTACACAGTGGAAAACCAATAAAAGGTGAGTTCAGTCAAGTCGAGCTGGTACCGTGCAGTGGAAAGAGGCTATAATGACTAGTTTCTAGTCCATGCGAGTTTTCTCACAGTGCCATGACATGACATGACATGAGATGACATGAACGAAACCAGTCTGCCTGTAAGGTTACAACACCCCCTTTCATAGATTTAAAAAAGTTTACAGCCATGCTAGCGGTTTTGTTAGAATCTACTTGGGCATAGTAGCTCTTTAAGGTAGATACTAACATCAGCATGATAACATGCTCACAATGACAATGGCAACATGTGTTATAGCAGTTACAATGTTAACATGTTCTTAGGGTGTCAGGGCTGCTGGGCTAGTGTGGCTGCAGGTTTTCATTCCAACCAAGCAGGAGCACACCGGACCCGACTCATTCAATCAACTGAAGCGTCTCCACCCGGTTGATTTGTTGCATCAGGTGGGCTTTTGCTTGCTTGGACACTGGCACTTTCATGGATCAGTTTAACCTACTGTAGCATGTTAACATTTCCAAATTGCTATTAAACTCAAAGTACAACCTTACTCACCACCATGCTGATTTTGTGTTGATCCATCTTGTAGATGTCAAGCTAGTTCACTGAATCAGTAAAACCTTGACCTGCTTGTGTCACTAAAAGAAAAGTCAGGGGGTCAGTATCCTCTGGGGACCTGGAATAACTAAGTATATTTTTACTGCTGATTTTATTGTGCACTCTGAATTACAAATGTCAACCTCAGTCACCCTTATGGTGGCATTTGAGGAAAAATCAGGACACTTCCAAAGTCATTAGGCTTTGTCCTGGGGAAACCATGAATGTGTGTATCAAATATACTGGCAAGCCATCCAATTGTTATGGATTTATTTCGCCAGGACCAGTGTGGTGGACATATTGCTATCTATGCCTACAGTTTGGCAAAAAAAGACAAATAAATACAATTTGTAATACATGGCCTTAAACATGCAAAACACTGGCATGGTCCGTTAAATTGCTATTTGCTGGCTGTACAATGTTGAAAAGAAATGTCCCTGTAAGTCTGTCATTTTAAATCAGTGCACAGAGAGGGAGATGATTTTAAACTCTGGGTCCAGATGAAGTTTAAAAGCTGCTGTTCTATTTTAGTACTAATATGCAGAATCACATTCAACAATAACTATGACTGAGTCACTGCAGCTTTCCCTTACTTAATAGTCAGTAGAAGACTGATGACCATCTTCTCTGTCAGGTCAGAAGACTGTCTATCCTTAACCATAACATTTACACAAGCACCTAGTGAGTGAGTCTGATTTCCACACATAAAACGTGTAACCTAATTCAGCCAAGGGCAGCTATTTTTAGACAGTTCCTTTACAAGTTGAGCAATTTGGTTTGTTTTATAACTGTTTGTATTAGAGATGACAGACTGTTTAAAAGTCTGCTCTCTGCGCAGGCCCATTTTTCTCTCTTCAGTCTCTTTTACTCTTCCTGCTTCACTTTTTTCCACCTCCCCCCTTCACCACCAAAACCTCAAATACGCAAGCAAGCAAGCAAGCTGCTTATGTAACTGGCCTGTAAACCAGCCTGACAGTTTACTTTCTTCTACACCATTTTTCACAAATATATGCATAAATGTGCTTCCACACATAAACATGTTTTGATTCATACCATGTGACAGAAGCATTTGTGCGCACGCACACACACACACACACACACACACACACACACACACACAC
>JAPMOB010170531.1:0-12895 GCA_029875015.1 Lepomis gibbosus
CACACACACACACACACACACACACACACACACACACACACACACGGAATTCTAAAACACTGATTTCTATTTTTATTCAGGACAATAGCGGGGCTCTGCCTCTACTGCTGGGTCAAGTCATGTCTTGTCAGACTCTGTATCCTCTTTCCACTGAGCCTGATGGTTACAAGTACCACAGGGGCCTGCACTGGGCCCCATGTTAAACACATTCACCCTATGGTTAGACCTGTCTGACGTAAAGCAAACAGGCTCGTATTTCACATCAAACCGCCATACAACCTTACTGCACGCCTACAATTCAAAGTCTGCATTTAGGTAAACGGTTACAGTTGACAGTAGGAAATACAAAACGGGGGCTATAAATTACTTTTTAAAAACGGGCCTATTCAAGATTTATTATTATCATCCAGCACATTTCTCCCCCTTTCTTGTATTTAGACATTCTCACCCATCATTGTACGTCTGTATTAAGAAAATGTCAATCATAGATAATTAGCCTGAGCCTCAGGGCTGAAACAAATATTTTGTTACATCTACTGTCCAGCTGCTGTGACTCTGACAATCAGATTTCTTGTCATTGTTTCTTGTAATGCTCACCCATTTCACTTTGTATACAAATATAATATAGTGAAATCAATACTTTAAAGACAACAGAATCATCCCCAAAGGCTTGTGCCATATTGACAATGCCCCATGATTTTTTTCCCCCTTTCACCCATATTGCCATCTGTACATTTGGTCATCTTCATTAGAGGCTCTGTGCGACAAGCACTTGAGAGCTTAGTGGTTAAAACAACACATCACATTAAAACATCATCTGGGAGGGGTAAAAGTCATTGCTCACACAGGGGAAGCGAAGCTGACAGATGATGTGCAACTGTTGATTTAAAAGCCTACATTTGTTGTTACTGGTAAACTCACACATTACAGACTACACCGAAGCCTGTCCCACCACGCAATCCTATGTCTTTATCGTGCGTATGTACCATAATGTAGTCTGAACCAGAAATTAATAAACATATTTTGGTAAAAATGGCAAACCACCAAGCAGATACTGAGGGGTTTTGGCCTTAACAATTCTTACATAGGTCGTGTCCTGATGTCCCAGGATGTCAGTCTGACCTAAACACATCTGATAAACATTAAAAGTAGCATCTGTGAGGCTCTTTAGCTTTCCACGTACGGATATATATGCGTGAAGACGATCGGAGACAGTGTAGATGAGTTAGTGTGTAACCACTGTGACAAATTTCCCACCGCCATTCTTTTTAATGTGTGACAGGCCCTTCACTGCCCCCCCACCCCTCTCTTCTCTCCCATACATAGGCTTAACATCGTTGGGGTGGGACGATCCCGCCGGCTCACTGTCGGCACAGCAACGACTACTATCCTGGCTAACATCTGCTGCACAACCCGGGGCCACTCAGAATGGGCCTTAATCCCCACACAGCCGTGTTGTGGGGGAAAACATTCTTTCCTTTTAGTCAGTGCAGACAAACAGGGACAAGCGGTGTTGCTGGTGACCTGCAGGCAACCGGCCTCTTGGAAGGACCCGGGAATGTTGTCGGTTACGTGGCCCCCAATTGTGCCACGGCCCATTATGGCTGTGCAGGGGGGTGTGACCGCCAGCATCGGCAGCGAGTTGCCGTCACCAGTCCAGTTGGATGGATTTGAGTTTTGAGGTTAATGAAAGGTGGTACGAGTGGGCTAGGTGGGGTGGGTCAGGGAGGGTTTGTCAGCCAGCCTTGTTATGCTAAAACAACAGTTGTGAACCACCTTCCACCCTCTCCAATGCACGTTTGCTGCCACATCAACTGGCTGTGGATCCAGCATACTGTTGCTGCCGCATTGCTGGTCATCCTTCAGTGAGTTTTTTAAAAAGTGTGTTTGTTGCAGTCAACAGCAGAGTGAACAGAGAGTGAGCTTTCAGTTAGGACCGAGACAGAACATCAACATGTGGCGGTTTGGTGACCCCTTGTGGCCACTGTCGAGCGACCCGGCCGCTGTAGGAGCACACAAACACATTCTCACACACTCTTATTTACACATAAAATTCTCTCAGATACTCACACAAACAATCATTCAAAGTCACAACACGACGAGTGAACAACTCCTCTCTCCTCTCTGAAACAAGCCGAGCCATGATCCTTCATACTGCTGTTTCTGATAAATATCTTCTTTGGCGGTGATGACGCACAGAGGAAATGAAGACACAGACCCATCAATCAGTGCATCAACTGCTATGAAATATGTATTTGTCCTAATATGGAGTTTGATTCTATCAAACCTATTTCACGGACCATTTCCCTATGCAAACACCTCAGGGAGAAACAGGAAGAGAGAGAGTGGCAGAGGCTCGCTCAGAGGTGGAAACATACCGCCAAGTGTGCGAGGTGTGTGTATATTATGAGATTTAATTGAATAGTTCTGCATCAGTGCCAAGAAGTTAGTTAGTGCGTTTGCAGAGGTCTGTGTTCTTTCTGATTAAGGGCTTGGTTGTCTTTTTTTCCCCCCTCTCTCTACAGCAAGCCAATACTTGGCTGGAAACAAAGTCCTTCTCCAGTTTCAACCACAGACAGTGAGAGAGAAACTCAGAGAAGCAGTAGGTACATCAAGACAGACTGGAAGCATCCATATGCCTCCAGGCATCCTAAAAGTGCTAAAGCCACACAATAACAACAGCTCAAATGGATCTGCAGGCTATTTCTGGAAGCAACCAATTCAGGATATCTGAGCTCAGCAAAGGGTTATTTGGAAAAGGCGCTCTACTTAAGTGTAAAACAAAAATAGGGCTTGGAAACATATCTTTCAGTGGACAATGAGAATCATTAAAAAAGGTATACAGTACATACAGTCTGTTGAGTGATTAGATAAAGTTTTGCTCACACAGAAAGAGAATAGCATTGAATAAAGACCTAGCCCTCATCCAGCTATCTGGGTAAGAATTTGGTTTAAACATACAGTAGTTCTGCCAGGGAAACACAAGTCTGTTTCCACATGACATGGCAGTTCCAGATAGATTCGGCTTTCAATGAGCGGTAGCGGTTTTTATATACAGTCTATGGGTAGCACGCAAATTCTTACAAAAGCTGCATTAAGAATGGGCCTCAAAGACTGATTAACTTCTTGAAAGCAAGGAAAACATTGTTTTTTTTTTAAGTTAACTATTTCCATACTATCCAACTATAACTACTATCACAATCATTTCTATTCCAATCATTTTCAACAGCACAAGCTTGATACACACACAGGTTCACTTTTTAGTGGCTATGTGGAATCATGATAGATTGAGATCGCTACTTCTTATGCAGCCCTGGATGAGATTTCTACAAATATTTTTTATGATGTGAGCAACTTTACAGCTATTTTAACTCTTCCCATATTTGAGGAAAAGGTGCTGAAATAGAAAGCAGCAGAGTAGTGACTTTCTCCCTGCAAAAAGCCCACTCATTATTTACTGTACCATTAAGGTTTTTGGTTGAACAAAGCAAAAGGGTGTAAAAATTCCTCTCTTTCACATAAATTTCAGTGTGAGACAACCCAAAGCCTGTTGTTAAAAGCAAAACTACTGCTGCAGCAACAAGTGTTTTTGGAGAGTCGCCACTACAAATCCATCAAAACCATTTTCCAAGTGCTATGTAAAGTAACATCCAAGAAAAGACTGGTTAACTACAGCCATACACTGACACCTAGTGTATTATTACGGTTACTGCAAATAACCGCAAATGACAGGACAGGGCCACATAGGTTCAATTTAAACACAGCTACTGTCTGCATTATAGTGTAGATAAAAAATAAAAAGGGGAACAAAAAGCATCTGCTCCATCTGATCTAAGACTTCATCAACTAAGACAGGAACATGGCACTGCTAAGACATAAAGAAAACAGGGTGATGGCACAGACGCTGGATATGATGCGAGATGATGTAATCGTTTGTGTGTTGTTTATGTATTTATGTGAGTGCGCTCGTGTGAATGCAACCTGCTATCTCACAGTGTCTGCTGGTACACTGAGGGCTATTTGGTCTAGCCGGCCTGATAAGAAGGCGATATTGAGGCCGGTGGGTGTACTCGCTATCTGCCTCCCAGCTGCCAACATGACGGGGTCACTCAGGTGCACTCTGCAGGGACAAGTGGAGGAGCAGAACAGGAGGAGATAAAGTTGAACAGGGAAGAAAAGGTGGAGTTGAGGGAGGTGAAATGAGAAGGGAACAAAAGGAGGAGGTGGAGTGGACAGAGTGAGGGGTCAGCAGAGGGGACCGACTGTGCGGAGAGAGACGTGCTGCCGTTCATGATGTCAGGCACTTATCTAGATTTACAGCTCAGAGCATGACTGTGTACTCTTGCACATGTATGCATATTACTGAGCTATGAGCATGTTCACCCTCCATCTCTAAAGGTGTACGCATGTGTACGTGTATCCTAGGATTTGTGCATATGTGAACTTTGCCCTTTCCCCTCGCTTCTGTGGGAGGGGACAAAACACCCACAATGCCGATTGTTTTCACAGCACACACACAGAGGATCAGGCCGGCAAGGCAAACTGGCACCAGATATTATCATGTGTGCCGCCCGCTGCTGTTTTTTGGTTTCATTCTGATTTCCTTTTTACAAAGACAAAGTATGCATAATCCCCTCACGTCAACCTGTCTGTGGAGACTGCCAGAGAAGAAAATAAACATTGTCTAACTTCTCAAATAACAGATACAGCAACAATGGACTCTTTCTAATGTGAGCTTATGTCAAGTCATAACTGTCAAATTGTTTTCAATTAACAATTTAGGGGGTTATAATGTATATGCCGCACATGATGCAGAGCACACTGAAAAGCTAATGAATATTTCAAAGACAAACAATATTCTGACAGAACAAGCCCTAAATCTGCAAATCCTATCCCACACATGAAGCTCAGTTTTTCTTAAAAACATCAAAATTGCGGTCAATTAATGCAGCTGTAACCACATCAGTACAGCTACCTGTTGATACAATAAGACAACATTTAGAGGGTGACTATTGGTGCTTTCATAAAAACTAATGAACAAGAGTTTTAGAAATAGAATCCATTTGAGCTAGAACATTTGAATAAGTTTAGATATTTGTGTAAGAACGTATGCCTTACCACAGCGTACTAACTAACCAAATATTAGTATACAACAATCTTGTTACATTTCATGGTATGAGTACCATATTAATACATAGCCAGGCAGCAATATGTGACCCAGTCAACACAGAGATGAAGAAAAATAAAGGCGGCAATTTTAATTTCTATAAATCAAATTCTTTGTGTTCTGTTTATAATGGATCTATCTATCTATCTATGCATCGCAATAAAATATGTCATATCATATCAATTATTATCATGATAAATGTCAAATGTCAAATAATTATCTTGGGTGTCTGTCTCCTAATGCCATGGCAGAAAAAAAGAAGAAAAATTACAAAGGACTGGTCCCACATTCATAAAAAATTAAAACAGGATAAAATGTGATGCAATCAAATGGCTTTAACAAAAGATTAACCTCAAAGTCACAGTGTTTTGCCCCTCTACACCAACCTTTTGAGCTGTTCACACGTCATTTGCAATTTATTCCAGTATTTAAATCTAAAACTTTTCATAACCTTAAAGTTGAGATTAAAATGCCCCAATGACAGTCACTCTTCTTTTAGTTCTGTGTTAGTCTCCACTAGGGCTGGGACGATTTATCGTAATCGATTAAGTAAATACGTCGACTCGTATTACTTGTATCAAAGTGTCACAGCATCCGGTGTTAGTAGAATTCCCCCAGACAAACTCGAGCTTTAGTAGGGCTAAACAATTTTGGGGGAAAAAATCTACTTGATTTTTCTGCCAGATATTACAATTTGATTTTTATAGGTTTTCCTGAAGTTCAATGTTAACTGCCAGTCTATTTTTGACGGAAGCCACATCAAGCACAGAGCAGAAGGACCAGACAGGAACTCAGACACAGAACGGCATAGAGAATCCGGTCAAACACCCTTTGCAGACTCTCAATCGTACATCAACAATAAACGAAGTTAAAACAGACCAAAAAAGACACGATTTAACTACGTATCCTACTTTACCACAGGAGACGGGTAAAACGCTATCCATGTAGGATACATAGCCCGCACAGACCGGAGTGGAACAGGCTCACAGAGAGCTGTAATGTGTAGTTTAAGCACACAATTGATTGGTGAGTAGGAACGTAACAGGAGGCACATGGTGCTTGTGATTGGCGAGCAGATCTGTCACACAAGGATGTCAATGGAATGAATTTACAATTGCATGACGGGTCAGATGCACTATATAATTAACCTACATTTATTGCTGTCTTCACGATTAGCTAATCGTGTTCTTTCAAATCGCAATTTCGATTTGACAACGATTAATCGTCCAGCCCTACTCAACAGCGTGCTGCTCCGTGAGCTCTGTGAACTGGAAATAGCTTCAGTGCAGCACAACTGTTGTCCACGAATAGTGAAGCAGCATGAAAAAGTGAAGCAGAAGTATCCTGGAGAACTGACGGCAGCACCACAAATCATGTTTATTTTCTGTCTCCACACAAGCACGGCACAGTGTCAGCAGGAGGACAGGCAGTCACTTTAAATGTATTTTCCAAGTATTACTTAACTGCCTTCATGTTAAAAGTAATTTCTGCCCCGCTGCTGGTAGGGTAACGTTGGGCGCTGTTTCATATTTTCTGTTTATTTAACGGCCACATATGAGCGAAAAAAAAACAGCTGACACTAACAGTACAGACAACAATAACAGTGCAGTCTTTGAATCCTTTCAGTTGTTTTCTTTTGCCCCACTCTGATGGTGAAATACATTTGCTTATCATACAGCATTACTCAATATTGAAATAATGTCAGAAACAGTTAAAGTTTTAACTAATAGCCTAATTAATGTCTGTTTGTTATTATCACAACACATCAATGACATGGAAATTGGATTCATGTTTTTGATATGATTTTGATATTTATTTAGGATAAATTGGTATATTGAGTAAAAGGGCACTTTAGAATTTCTTTTTTTCTTTAGAATACACAAAATGAGTTGTTAGATTAATCGAATCAACTTGAAAAATAATCGTTATGTACAGCCATAGTCTCCATCAACTTCTGAGGGATATATCTGGCTCCTTAGACTCTAAATGCTCCACTGATTCCCCAGCTAGCTGCTAACTTTGGCTGTCTGCCCCTATACTGGGTTTTTCCTCCCTGAAAACAGCTGCCTGTTGCAGATGGAAACAAGGTTGATAAGAGTGAACCAAACAGTAAAGTTACATGCAGTTAAATTATAATAATGAGTTAAAAGACGCTAGAGATGAGATGATAAAATGCTTTTAAGGCCCGGATTAGGGCCGCACGATATTGAAAAAAATCTGACGTTGAAATTATTTTTCTTTTCTGCAATGTTTATTGCGATATGAAGAAACAGGAATTTTCACCGGATGACTTCAGTTCCTCTGTTTGAAAAGAATTAAGCTTCCTCTGTTCCATTATTGGGGTAAATTTGAAGGGAAAATGCAAAGAAAACTCTTGTCACTTAAACCCTTAAATTGTAAATTGGTTATATCAGACAGACTTCTCTTGTAGATTAGTCATATAACATGAGAATTTTGCGAGTTTTTTTGAGCAGCAAAAATTCTGAGGTGTTTGAGTTGATTTGACTTGCTTGACATTGAACGTCCTGTGATTTGACTATTGTGCATGGGCACATTGTGATGACAATGCTAAAACGATATATTGTGCAGCCCTAGTCTGGATTTTACATTACATTTTTATCATTGAATTCATTACATTTTATTGGCATGGCAACTTTGATTGTGTAACTTGCATGGAGAAGCACCACACACAAGCAAAACACATCTAATCGTTTCACTGATACTTTACATTAGCATTTTATTGCTAACTACTAGCTATAAACAACCATTGTTGTTACAAAAAAATTGGATAATCAAAAGAAGAACACTACAGCATTTTTCCCAGGCCCTACCCATCAACGTAATATACCCACAGTGTGATCATACAGTACTATGGACAGCCAACAGACAGCTGTGAGCACCTGTTTGCCCTAGATGACACCCATGACAGACCCAAGCGCATACCACACAGAGGGGTAAAAATGTAACTGGAGCTGAGGGGAATCCTGCCAGGCTGTGGCAGCTGCTTCAAACAGCTCTGAATCAGGTTTTTACACACAGAGCCTTTTGAGAAGGGAAGCGTTCGTGTCAGCCCCTGTCACTGGCAGGTGGAGACATGAAAAGCAAAGACAATTTTGGGCTTTGGATGGAGAATTGGTGCTGGCCTTGGTTCATTTCTGTGTCATTAGTTTGAGAGACAACAACGGGGATGTTTGACAAAAAGGAAAATATTATTAAAAGGCCTTTAACATGGCAGAGAATGAGAGCAGCAAATAATTGATCTGCACTCTGCCAACTCGGTCTTCATAGCAGTACCATCAGTAAACCAAAATCAACTAATAAGGCTTAAAAACATTTATTCCTCTACTGTGTTCCATCAAACTGCATGCCATCTAACAGTAAAATTGTATTTGCATAAAATTTAACAGACTCTAAGAGTCTCCAACAAATCCCAGCATTCCTCTCTTGCCATATGGGATGTGGAGGACATGTAGTTTATTTGTGTTAGTTATGTTTTATTGACGGACGTTTGGAAATTTTCCTTTTGTAAGCCTCCATGCAAAAGGTCAAAGGTCAGAGCCCCCTGCAGAACAGCAGCCCTGCAACTTATTGATCAATGGTCCCTTTTGTCCTGACGCTCACCTCCTGCTTCCTGATAACTGGTGTGTCATCACAGGCACTAGTTCTCCATCAAAATGTCAAAGATATTTTTTTATTCAACTCACCCATTCGTTCCAACAAATACAGTAAATGTGCACCTATATTTTAACAATACATTGATTCAATTAAGGATGTAAACTCAAAATGTAAAATTATTTGGACTTCAATGTGAAAAAATAATAATGTTTTAGGTATGACTATTGGTGCCATCGGGGTACTCATGGACTGAAAATAAAGTGCAATATCCAAATCAAATGCAAAAACTACTAAAAACTCATATCGCAATATCTGTCAAAATAGTTGCAATACAATTTTTTTGCATATGGTTCAGCCTGAGGGTATGCACTTATCGAAGTAGTCTGTACTACTAGTGGGGTGAAAAGCCTATCGTCCAATCATCCCTCTTGGTGATTGGAAATAAAGATGAACAGTTTAGGACAACTATTCAGTGTTGCACTACATACAAAAAGGTGATGGAAGGAGTTGTGTAAAGAAAGAAAGAAAGAAAGAGTACACCAGGATAATCGCTGAGTGAAGTGGGAACCACTGTCAGATTTGGGGGTTTTGGAAAGTTGCAGTAATGGAAACACGGCCAACCACTGTGTGAAGGAAGGGGGGTTTTAGACACTGTTGACTGTTGAAGCATACTGACACTATCAATAGTCACTCTCCACCAGAAAAGTCAAACAAGAACTGAACTGTAATGTAGCTTTTAATAATATAATAATCAGACTCTTATATGTGGTCTGAAATGACAATGATAATTTAACATTATTTCACTTAACATATCTCTACATGTAAGCGCAATTATTATTTTGTTACTCTGTACGATACTCTGTATTATTACTCTGCCTTTCTGTCTACAAATAACCACAAATACTGTCTCTAGTACAAAGTCAAAACCACATTAGAAACTGATGCTCAACCACAAACACTTCAGAATAATCTGTTTATCATTTGGCACAGTGCTTTAACCCTGCAGACAGCCAGTCAAGCTAGCCTACAGTGAGCCATCAGTCTGACACCAGGCAGGTGTAACACCATCTCCTCTGCTGTTTGTTCAAGTCATGTAATGAGCCTGTAATGAGGCCATGAAATATTGATAACCATGCTCTCCTAACACTTGGCCTCTATAGGGGTCCTCTCAACTGAAAAAACAAGATAATAGAAAGGAACACTTTACGCCTCCTTTGCTGCATAAATGAAGACGAGACTGCTTTGAAAACAACAGATCAAAATCGCAAAACCTTGGTGTGCAAACTGATTTTGTGTTGCATGCAGTGGTTATATTACATACCCAGGGTAAAAGTACAATTAACAGGGCTGGAACAATAAAGAGATACTGTCTTTTAAGTCTTAAGTCTTGTACTTAGTAAGGCTTAATGCTTCATTAAGTCACCACCTTGAGAGCTAAACATAAAAGGTATAAGCAATAAGAATTTAAGTGAAATCAGCACATGTGGGTTATGCTATGTTTCACTGCTAAACACCACCATGTAATCTAGCATTCAGATAAAAGAAGAGTGGTAGAGAGAGGAAGACAGGTTATCTTCAACTTAACTTACCTTTATTATTTCAGGGACGAAAACTGCAGACCTTTTCGTGCTCTCTCCAAGGCTGTTTAGCTTACCATTAACGGTCACTACATAACTCAAAACACGACTTTCACCGCAAACATGTAGTTTAATTAGGATGACACGTGAACGCCACTCGCTGTTCGATAACGTTAGCACTATCCAAACTTAACCTGTTAACGTTAACGTTACCTGTTTAATTTCATATCGATCACTTATGATAACGGCATTTATCGCTGTGAGGTCGAGTAGATAAAGTTACGTTAACTAACAAACTGTAACTCTCAAAGCTAGCTGGCTATTTGCTGCAGCTGGACCAGAGCTGGACACAGGTCGCTAAGCAACAACAAGCTGTACTTTAGCCTAAGCTAACCAGCTAGCTAAGTTAGCTCATTAGCG
Source organism: Lepomis gibbosus (assembly GCA_029875015.1). NCBI lineage: Eukaryota > Metazoa > Chordata > Actinopteri > Centrarchiformes > Centrarchidae > Lepomis > Lepomis gibbosus. The sequence goes on from JAPMOB010170531.1 coordinate 10,780, forward strand.
ATCCTCCAACAGCCTCTTGTGCAACCAGAAAGCTCATAAATAGCGGTATCAAAGCCTGTTTGTACAGTATAGATAATAGTAACATTACCAAAAACTAGCTATAACTTGTGTTCTTTTTGATAAAGGACTACATTAACCATCAAAAAAACTACAAACGTGCTGGATCTTCAGTCTGCCGTCAGACTGTTACAAGTGTCGTGATCAGCTGAGGATTTAAATAGGAGTGACCTCCGGCTTGAGCTAGAAGTGGGAGAGAGAGAGAGACAGAGAGACAGAGGATCGCTGTCCCAGCAAAGTAATCGTGTGGAAATGGTGAGTGGGGCCAGCAAATATATACATTATTTTGTTTTTAATAAGGTTAATGCATTTTAACGCAGATAAAACCGCAGTTATTCCAGTTGATCCAGTAAGCAGTTCACAAACTTCGTCAAAGTCAGCCATGCAAATTGATTTTAACGCTAATTGTACAGTAGACTGGCTCTGTGTAATGTTATCAATCCCCTTGGTGCTCATTAGTTTGTTTGTTTGTAAACTCACTCATATGCATGTAACTCTTTTGTAATTTGCTACTTGGCTAATTTGGGCGATTGAATGAATGCTATTGAGTGAATGGTAAAGATGGCGATGAACCTGATAACCTAAGTATATCCTGGTTTTGTTATGTAAGAGAGGGTTCTGCATGGAAGGCACCGAGTCTATTTTTGAACTGACACCCCCTTGCTTTAGTAAATCCTCTTGACAAGAATAGACACCCAGCCTACAGTGTGCTGGACAATTAAACTGTCACTTTTACACCTTTAAAGACATAAAATCAATGCTAATAGTACTAACAGCAGTGTTCTTTGCCCTGTGTCTTGCAGTCTGAGCCTATTAGAGTTCTGGTGACTGGCGCTGCTGGGCAGATTGCCTATTCCCTGTTGTTCAGCATTGCCAAGGGAGATGTCTTTGGCAAAGATCAGGTAAGTAAGGGCTTTGTCTTGCTCACGTAAAACACTCAATTCCTTTATCTCATTAGGCAGTGTAAGGGCAGCGTCACAAGACGTACATACTGACGACCCCCAGTGAACAGCTGTGAATATCACAAGTTTTCCAGGTCAAATCTAGGGGTGACATTGAACAAATGTTGTCCATGTGGCAGTTGATCAGATTGCACGCACCCTGGGACGAGGCAGGATTGCCCTTGAAGTAAATTAAATAGATCTTGTGCCAAGAGTCTTAGGCCAACTTTAAAACCACTTGATCCATTTGCCACACGGCATAGTCAGTGAGCCACATGGCTTACTTACGCCTTCACACTCTGTTCCAGAGACAGCTAAGTCCCCCACTGTCATGTCATTATACATGGGAATTATGATTTAAGTGCATTTAAATTCACTTCAGCATCTTTTATTAATTTCATACCATTCACCTCACTTGCCTTCTTCCTTCCCTGCTACTTCTGTCAGCCTGTCATTTTGCTCCTTTTGGACATTACGCCCATGTTGCCAGTTCTGGAAGGTGTTGTCATGGAGCTGCAAGACTGTGCCCTCCCACTTCTGAGAGGTAACTATTTAAGGGTTGGACAAATTACATGATATATTGTCTATATAGGTTATTGACATACTGGCATAAAATATCACAGATTTTCTTAAACATGTAGACTATGGACTTTACTTTACAAGTTGCTGTTTTTGTAGAAGCTTTTTGGAGTCATAGGTTGAAACCATTTTATGTGCTCTGAAGACATTTGCTTTTTGCCAGTTTATAGCTTTTTTCTATTTTAATGAAGGTGCATGCTGCTCTGTTTTTTTGAAAAGGTAGTCTGTCACTGTCTGTGATACTTAAATCAATTCACTCTGCAGTGTATAATACTATGTATGTGATATTTCTGTGTTAGGGTCCTGATTTCATGTTTATTTACAAAAACATTATTGTAGCTGTGGGGTTTAGAAGATTTTCTTGCATTATTTTAATAAATATCACTCTTCAACTCTTCACTCTTACAATGAGTCATGTAGTAATAATAACAATAATACTAATAATATTAATACTATTATTACTACTACTACTACTACTACTACTACTACTACTACTACTACTACTACTACTACTACTACTACTACTAATAATAATAATA
>JAPMOB010170594.1:0-13403 GCA_029875015.1 Lepomis gibbosus
GTGTGTGTGTGTGTGTGTGTGTGTGTGTGTGTGTGTGTGTGTGTGTGTGTGTGTGTGTATGTGTGTGTGTGTGTGTGTTTATATACTTTTGTAATGTGTTAGTAATGTGATTTGGAAGACATTAAGCATTATTTTGCTCACCGCTGCTGCCCTTACTTGACCTTTCTGATTTCTAAATTAAATGAGTGGGCGGTAATGGATCTGCCTGTTCATGCATTTGTTTATTCATTTGTCATGTGCAATATCTCAGGTGCCCCAGCCTGGATTTTTAATGAAACTCACAGAAATGACACATCTTAACATGGTTTCCACTGCCAGTTATAGTGATTGGCATGTTGGTGGTGGGGGGATTACAAGCCAGAACTGGAACTTTAATAAACATACTCTCCTACCCAGCAGGTTTGACTGATATGGAATTTAGTGCACAGTGATTCATGCATTACAAACTTACTTCAAAGACATCAGTTTTATGTCATAAGGGATTTCCCACCATTTTGACCACCCTAGTAGCAAGGAACAGAGGCTAATGCACATCAGCTTTGTTTTCTGTCAGCAGAATGGTGACTAGTGCTACTTTTCAGATGGTACACAGATCTAGTACTATAGACTGTTTTTTTTACTACAGAAGTGTTAGCCCCATACAGTTTTAAGGTTTAAAGGCTTTGAATACAGCTCTTCCATATTCCTAAAAAAATGTTTACAAAATATAATTTGCTAATTAATGGCGTTATTGGTCTTTCAGACACACCGTAATAACAGCACTGCAGCGCTATAAAACCAATTGTTTGCTATGTCTTGCACCTCACCATGGCAGTTTGTTGTTGCAACACTCAGTGCACCGCTTGGTGAGCTTGCGCATACGCCACAGTTGATATTCAATTTAGATGAGCGTTTGAAAAATATGTGCTTTTCAAATAGGAAGTAAGGGTGACGACTAACAGTGTGGCAGCATGAGTTAAGTCATAGTGGCTCACCATCGCAAAATGACCAGGTGCCATTCGAGCAATATCAATATAAAATATCGCATTGAAAGACACTACTTCATTTACTTATTAAACGGTGTTAAAATTTAGACCCAGGTCAAAAGCACAGTCTCTAGTTTCCCAACAGTCAGTGGAGTGCTTCTCAATTTGCGGTGTAGCTTCTGAATTTTTCAACCAGGACCCTATTTTCTGGGAAAAATCAATTAAATTTTGATTAGCGTTGGCAGTTCAACAGTGATAAATTCTGAACTCTTCTGAAATTCTGAACTATACGACAAAGTGCAGTGTATTTTTCTACAAAATAACTTCTTTTGTTGTTTTCTTACAGGACATATTTCAGGCTTTTTTGCCCTATTTTTGTGCTGCCCTCTTTTTCACTGTAAATGCTGTCGTTTGGGTCCATTTTCAAGAAACTCAATATTTCCTTTTATTGCTCTGCAGGTGATAGACAAATCTGTTTGCCTGTAAAATCCAATGCCAAAGCCTCAATTCAGTCCTTGCTTGAGAGATCTTAAAATACGGTACAGAACTTTCTGTCTTAATAAAAGTAGGACTGAGGTTGCTGTGCTTTAGTCGTCAATTTACCAAGAATCTGGGTGTGATCTTTGACAGTGCTTTTAAATTTAAACAACAGATTACTTCTCTTGAAAAAGCCATTTTTTTCCAGCTGAGACCGTTGGCTAAAGTCAAGCCCTACCTGCTGCGCAAATATTTTGAAAGAGTAATCCATGCATTTATAGCGTCTCGACTAGACTGCTGTAATTCTTTATACATTGGAGTGGATCAGTCATCTCTTTGTCGGTTGCACTTAGTCCAGAATGCGACTTTTGACTGGAACTAAAAAGCTTGAGCACATTACTCCAGTTTTAGGCTCGCTCCATTGGCTTCCTGTCCACTTTAGGATTGATTTTTTTATTTTTTTTATTTTATATTTTATTGCTTGTTTTTAAGATTTTGGGCTGGCAGCTTCTTCTTTATCAGAACTTTTACATGTTCACACTCCTGTCAAAGCACTGAGGTCATACAATCAGGTGGGCCTTGATGTCCCCAGGTCCAGGTTAAAAAATAAAGATGGCCGAGTCTTTTCAGTGGCTGCTCCAAATCTTTAGAATATTTTACACGTTCAAATAAGAACTGCTCGGACTGCTCAATTTCGTGCTGTTGTGTATCCTGAATATGGAAAGCACTTGGGTCAACTAGGGTTGTTTTTAAATGTGCTGTATATATATAAATAAATTTGAACTTGAAATTGAACGTGCTGTGTGTCACTGTTATGCAGGTTTAGGCTGCAGTTGTACACAGGAGGATTATGTGCTTTTCCTTGCTTGTATCCCTGCTCTCACTCTAATCTGCTCCCCAACTCTCTCCTAGTCCCTCTCCCTTTCTCTGCTTGGCCCATTGTTGCCATGCCACTACATCACACTGTAATCGTATGAAGCTTGATGGTCACCATGATAAGCGTCCGCAGGCTGCAGGGAGACTGTTTATATCCTGGCTGCAAGCTTTTGTTTTCACACTCAGTGAAAGGATTATTAAAACTAAATGAGCAAAATTATGCTGAAAGGGGATTAAGCAAAAGCAAAGCTTTCTTAATGTGTGGATAATGTAGACACACAAATGAGAAGATATATTGCACAAGTAATTTACATAAGATGCAGAGAGAACCAGGTCAACCAACCTTCAATTATTTGAACAAGTTTGTTATAGACCTTTTTATTAATGAAAGTATCTTTTATTATTTCCCCTTTTTCTGATCTGCTATTTCATTTTGCTGTTGATGCTGTTTGCAGATTATGCAAACTCAACACTTTCTCCATGTTTACCTGCTGTAAATCCAGTATAATACAGTATACATTTCATAGCACTAATTCTGTACAATAGCACAATCATCCCATACTCACTAATTTGTTGTTCTCTAACAGAATTACTGTTTTCATTACTACTTATCTGCAGTGCTTCTATTTTTCCTCTTTTCTTGATTGCAATTAAGCTATCATGAATGATATGCAACACCTCCTGACCAGATGTTTCACAGTAAAAAAAAAAAAGCAGCTCACAAGCAGCTCACATGGGATATTCCGCCAGTCCGGATTGTTGTTGAGGAATTCTAATTTTCTGAGTCGGGTACTCAAGCCCAGTGTGCTAACTTTGCCAATCAGCTATTTACAGTTATATATAGTTGAGTTTAACAGTGATGAAAGAAAAGTGGGAAGGAAAAGATACTGGAAATAATTATTGATCAGCCATTTGAATAACACCTTTTATATGAAAATATACAGTATGCTTCTTTTACATCTGAAATCATCAGCCCAGCACAGCCCAACACTAAAAAATATTCTAACCAATGGAGCCTAAATTATCCGCCAGTGTCAACAATATGATAATATTTCTGTTTTCTAGCCCTGACATATACTGCAGAGAGACAAATTAATTTTAAATGTAAGAAAAGTCAATATTTCTAGCAGTGAATGTGTTTGTGAACAAGACAAAGCAAGACGATTTTATTTGTAAAGCGCATTTCAACAACAAGACAATTCAAAGTGCTTTAAATAAAATGTAAAAGGCATTAAGACTGAATGTAAAAGCAATTTAAGGCAATATAAAAATACATTTAAAGCAACATTATGTGAGATTTGGTGCAATTTGGCGCCTCTACCATTTCAGAGTGCAATCACCGCTGTCATAAATAAGAACAACTGTACATGTGCAGTTGTTTCTACCATCAACATCCTCTTCTGTGTCATTTACCTCTACTATTAGCTAACATTATGTCCATAGGCTGCTGACCCTGTCTAAGTTGCCGGCTCACCCCAGGTCCAGCTCCACACCTACCGCTCTCCACCAGCAGCAGCATAATGTTTCTTGAAACTTGGATGGCAACCTAGCCAACAAAGCTAGACAGCAACCAGGGCAAAAGCACTGAAATTAACGTTACTAATGTCCGAGTGTGTTAACTAGTAAATTTGCTAAAATCAACTCAAGATTTATAGCTCGTGGCTAAACCTCTGTGGCTAATTTTGCTTGAGTAAAAAACTCTGCTAACACAAGCAAACATCAAGCAAGCACATCAGCACAAGACATAGCAAGATAAGATTACAACTAAGTCCAACAGAAAGAAGGAGAGGGAAGTCAAAGTTACAGTCCAGTGTAATATATCAATCCAAAAGCTTCAGATTTGATTTAATAAAAGGCAGGGGCAAAAAGAAGTCATCAGCCTTAATTTAAAAGAACTGAGAGTTGCAGAAGATGTACAGTTTTCTGTAAGTTTGTTCTACATATATGGTGCAGAAAAAAGGAAAGCTGCCTCTCCATAATTAGATTTAACCCTGGGGACAGTAAGCAGACCTGTCCCAGATGACCTGGGAAATCTAGGTGGTTCATAACATAGCAGAAGATCACAAATGTATTTTGCCTTAAACCAGTCAGTGCTTTATAAACCAACGGCAATATTTTAAACCCACAGAATCAATTTAGATTTAGATTGTTCATCACATCTTGTTAAATTCCCTAAAATCATTTGTGATCTAACTTCCTAATTCAAACTTTACCAGCCAGAAATACAAAAAAGCAAAGAAATTTTGCTTGAATTATGAAGAATAGAGTAATTTTTAGCTTGGCTGCTGGCTATATTTAAAATGTGTTTAATGTGAGATTTTTCTGTTGTCATAATTAGAACTCAAAAGACCATCAGGCCTCTGATAGCAGGTTGGGCTGTGTAGAGGACAGAGGGATGAATATCTGGGTACCACAAATTGATCCATGATTGTAGCTTAATTAACATCAGCCAGAAAGCCTGTAAAACCTGTTTCAGTGTTTCTGGTGCCCAGATAATTAGCTAGTTAGCTACTCACGTTGGAGACTTAGAAAAAGAAGCATCAGTATTAATATGATGATTATATTACCAGAAGAGACACACAATTTATTATTTATTATGGTGATTCATGCTCCACTTTATGTCGTCTTTTCAACATACTCTTCGTGTTTTTCCTTTTAGCACTTGAGAAACTGTCACTAGTCTCTTTTTGTTTCTTGTGTCTCATCTAAATACATTTTAAATGAGCTGCCTGTGGCTTTAGTAAAAATTTGATGTTATTTTTTACTTCTGCAGAGGCAGAATTTCATCAGACTTAACAGTGCATCTTGTTTAGGACTGACTGCCTCCTGCCCTGCTCTGAGTCTCGTCTGGCAGAGCTGTGTTGTGTTGGGCAGGGCAGGGCTTGGCACTGTGCATGGAGGGACAGATGGTCTTACATGTGATCTAGTTGGAGGTCCAGAGCCATACCCCAGCAGGGACCCTGGCAGCTGACAAGCCTTGCCTAACGTCCACGGTCCCTGTGTGGGACTGAGACAGTGACGGCAACAGGACGGGCTACCCACGTGTGAGCCAGACAGACAGACTCTTTCTCTTCCAACCACCGCAGCCAGCTGCTTCACTTCTGCTTCTGCTGCACACTGCCACCATCATAAACAGGAAAACATTACACAAGAGATTTGAAATCATATTCAAACACAACACAAAAAGATACCTATAATAATAAAATCATAATGCCAGGATAGCCTCAATAATTCTAAGCCGTTTGCACCAGTAGAGTGATCCAACAAGCCAGGTTTATTATACTTAAAACAGATTAAACAGCAGAGAGATATTTTCAGACAGCTTCAGTTCAGAACCTTCAAATCTGCTCAGGATACTGTTGATGTGTGTGTGGGTGGTTGTACCATATCCACTTTTTGATGCGTCTACAACTGTGGTGGATAGGTGTGATGGATAGAGACAGGCTGGAGCCAGACTGCAGTGATGCCGTTTTGTTGCTGCTTGTGCATTCATGATGTTATTGTTGATGAAGTTATCACAGTGATGCTCTAATCCCAACCAACGCTGTGCGACCGCTCCACAGCTTAGGGCACTACGAAATTCATCAAGTCATCATAGATCAAGTCACACTGTCATGGATGGCATTGAAAAAGTAACAAGGGCAAGCTATCGAGTGCCTGGATACTGTTGCAGCAGCTGAAAAATGCATTTATTTTAGCTAACCTCCGCGACTCTGGGCCGGCTGGGCTGATGCACTCCACGGTTAGTCAGCACTCCCACCGGTTTGCCAGCTCAGCTTTTATTCCGTACCCTGGAAATTGAGTTTTGCTGGGCCTGTAATGTACTCAAAACTACATCTGCAACTGACTGATAAATCTACGCTTTGTTGCAGCTGACGGATGGCTGTGAAAATGAAAATTCACCACGGCATGTTGCTGTGTCAGGAGAAAGGTCACATTAGATTTTCCCCTGTTCACTGAGGAATCTCTGCTCAGGGTGAAAGCCGAAATGACCATTTTGTCTCAGAATCGAGTTGCAAAGCTTTAAAATTTTCTTGTTCGGTTCAATGAGATGACAGGTTTCTGGATTGTTTTGTTCCACTGCTGTGTCTCCTAGCTGCCTGACTACACTGAGGTGAGGGCAGACCAGAAAAACACAGCTCTTCTTCCGATGTGTCAACAATATATATTATTTGCTGAGGGAGAATGGCTTTATATCTACAGAGTGGTAATTGTGTATGTGTGTGTGGTTACAGACATAAGGGTCCTGTTCAGCCAGCTTGATAAATACCAGAAGATGACAGACCTTTGTTGCAGAGCAGCAGCCGAGGTCTGACACTCCAAAGACCAATTTCAGACTGTTAACAAGGCCTGGACCAGGAATAACTCATAGCAAATGTCACAAGGCCTCCCTTTCCACACCTCCTTACTCTCCATCTCTCCCACTCCCTCTCTGTTCTGCCCTCAGCTCTCCTGTGGACATTCAACGAATTGTAGTTCCTCTCTTTCAATTTGCCGACCATGTTACTTCGTTCCACAATGTGCTGCCCCGGGGGATCGTGGGTAGGCAGGAGCAGCGGCCCTGGCCAGGTCCGCAGAGTGCTGATAACCTTTCAGTGTTGCTTTAGCACACTGTGTAAAGAACAATCAGTGGTTATCAGCGTTGACTACAGACGAATGCTAATTCAATTCATGCAGACAGACTGCAGAGGAAGAATGAGAGCATCATTGGCTTTCAATCTGACAGCCTGATGTCTCCAGCAGACAAATAACTTTAAGGAGACTGAAGCTTGTTTGTGTTGTTTGTGCTATTGCCTTTCTAATATGTATTTCACTGCCTCTAATCTATGCATTGAAATATTACTAATTCCTTTTGTTGCGTTAATCATTTGTTTTAATTTTAATTTGTTAATTTGTTTCCATGAATTAAGAAAACATAAGATTAAATAAAATTGTTAGCATTTTTACAGTATATCATTTAACCTTTCCATGTACAGTATCTCCTTCCAAAATTAAAACATAACAAGTTTCTTAAATCTTATTTAGGTTAGTTGCTCATGGCCTGATGACTTTCACAGTTGATTTTGCTCAAAACACCCTGTCTCCTCTCCTCAATCTATTTGCGCTACACCTCGCACAACCTGACTACCCTTGCTAGCTCCCTACCCAGGGTGTCGCTATCAAGGCTTGTTTCTGTGTTGCACATGTTTAGCTTGATAACTAGCACTAACACTTGCTACTATTTAGCCCAGGTAACGGATATATGCTTAGCCTCGCTAACAAATACCCCATTCCCACACCGACTCGGGACAGTTGTGGGGGATCGGATGGACCTCATACTCCTTAGCGCTCAGTATGGAGGCATGGAGGAGGAGCCCAACTTCACTGTCACCATGGATAATGTCCTAGGCGTACTTTCCGACAATGAGCTGTTTCTTTTCCCGCTTCAAAAAGTTTCTCTGAAGGTGACACTGAAGCTGGAGGAGAGGATGAGGGAGAAGAGCAAAGCCAGTTCCTCTGGGCTGTAGGTCTTCACACTAACACCGATGGCACCATTCCGGCCTTAATCGACTTGTGCCACAGAGCGTGGCTCGCTCCGCTTTCCTGCCAACAACAGACACAGCTTGCAGGCAACTAGCAGCCCACAGTGAGACACAATTTGCTGGTCTTCCCTAACTTAACACTTGAGCTCTCACAGTCCAGGGCATCCCCCAAGGCCCTGCTCAATCTGCCTTTTACCCGTTTTCTTGGACCTAGAGGGTGTGGAGTCTACTGGGTTGACCAACCCCCCCCCCCCCATAGATGAGACACTGGCCAGCCACCTGTAACCTTCTGTAAGCCTAACTCTGATAGCAGACAATTTATCCGCCTCCATGCTTCTTGGGTCTACTAGTGGGACACCATGTTAGTTTGTAGTGACAGAGCATGCAAAATTGCGCACATAATCAAATGGAGGGACACGTTCCCTTACCCTGCTCTCTCACTCCTACAGTCTGCTTTCATGGAGCAGCACACACTGTTATCTCTCAGAGCGATGCACATCACAGGGATGTTGAGCAGTGGAGACTTCACCTGCATGAAATGGAGCAGATTTAGGTGCCTCCCCTTTATGAAGGTCCCTAAACATGTCCCTCAGTGGGACCTTTCTCTGGTTCAACCTGATCTCACAGAAATGGTTGATGTGAGGCACCATTTAAACCATTACAAAAACCACTGAATCGCTAAACTCTTGTATAAAACTGTATTCGTTTTAGCACTGTGCTCAACAAAGCACATAGGGGACATACATGCCCTCTCTGTCCATCAATCATGCATGCAGCTTGCACTGGAAGGTTGGACTTCCCCTGTCTACAAGAGCCTCATTGACCTTGACAGGCGTTTTCTTCAGGTTGTTCTCGCAAGGACGCAATGCCCCATACTAATGTGTTATACCTTATTTCCCTCCCTCAGGAAACATTTGTTACATTCTTAACCTCCAGATTTTCATCATAAAATGTACAACACCAGACAGCAATAGAATTGATTTTACAAGTATTTCCAAAAAGCATCCTTTAATTTGTTACAGGAAACTTTTATCAGGCTGCAATATTTTGTGTAGAATGCCTATACTATTTATATAGGAATCGAAAATGTAAAAACATGAAAAAAGCTGACCATTTCATGCCATCATTGTATTTCCACAAATTCAGTGCATTTCGAATTACAGTACTGTTCTTTTGCAGTGGTTTATCATTTTCCTGATTTACCTGAAGAATTTGGTGGATATGGTGTCTAGGGCCACCAACCAACCAACAATGAGCCTCCACTCTTGCTATTCCTGCTATGTAGCTCTATTCTGATGCACAAAGAGATGCCCAAGATTTCTGTGATATACTGGCCTTGTACAATGTAGCTTCAAGAAAAGAAATCCAACAATGTTATATTGTAAAATGATACAAATGAATTTTTACCTTGAACCAATGCAGCTGCAGTGAAAGCTAGAATTAGCAGGAAAGTAATTTATGGACCGCCAGCTGGTCTGTAAAGGTTAATACCACAGGCAATTCAGACATGGTAGTTCAACAAGAACCTAATTAAAATACTACAGGCTTGTAGACACATCCTCACACGAAGATGCTTTCCTGTCTGGTGAGCAAAAAAGGACAGTTTTGTTGTTGTTGTTGACATTGTGAAGCCTCTCACTAGCTCTTTGAGTCTGTCTGCCTAATTTGCCTTTTTGCCCTCTTGTCTCTCGCCCTCCCAGCACGAATTGTGCGGAGCCGTCAGTGGTGTGAGATGGCTCCCTGCCTGGAGGGGGAGGTCTGCAGCCTCCTGTTTAACCGATCCGGCTGGACCTGCACCAGGGGCAGCGGTCGCATCAAGACTGTCACGGTAATTTACAAGATGTGACATTAATATACACCATATGCACTTAACAGCATCACGCCTACTTTTTCAGCACGGCTAACCCCCGGCTGCTGATAGTGTTTTGTGAAGCCACAGCCCAGAGCAAGAGGCAGCAAACTTCAGTTAAACAGCAGGTCAGCTCCAAGGTTACAAAGACTGCATCAACACTGAATCACCAAGGGTGGGAAAGAAATTCTAATCTGCTCTTCCAAACATTCTCTGTTACCATGTTGAGTGATGTCACAGCTTTTTGTGAGATGTCCAATTGGAACAACTCAAAAATACCACTAATATAACTTCTGGGTATCACTTCTCATTGCTTCATCTTTCTTGGACTCAGCACATAATAATAATGTAAAGAAAATCATGAGAGGCATAACATTCGCTGGGAGAGGGATCCTTCTTCTGTTGCTCTTTCTAATTTTTCCGATAGGGATTTTTCTCTATCTGAAACGTGGATCTAAAGATACAGGGTGTCGTGTGGTGTTCAGCTTGTAAAGCCCCTTGAGTCAAATGTGTCAAATTGAGCTACTGTATAAATCAAATTTGACTTGACTTAAGCATTAGTAGAAAGTGTTCTTTAGATGTTATGAACTTGATCATATCATCATTGGTTCTAACCTGACTCTGATATTGCTCTGTTTGGTCTGCAGCCAACAAGAAAGAAATATAAAAGCATTGCCAAAATGCATACCAAACTATCTTGACTACCAGCAAAACCAAACCTCTAAAATATTTACCAGTAAAACCCCAATTCTTCTTAGACCAGCTTGAATACACCAGCATCTTACTAGGAATACTTAGTAGGCTGAATTACAGTATCTCCTCCTAAACCTAAAATAAATCATTTAAAACTATTCTGTACAGAAACTCTTCAGATTTGACCATACCAAACACACAAAAAGCTTGAAAATTTTAATGAAATATACTGTATTTTTGGCAATATGGTCAAATGTAATGTAACTTTGTATTTATCCGGGTTGTGTAAAAATTTTGTCCTCAGTCTTCAAGTAATTTTTGTAAAAGTAATTTTGTATTTTTGCGTGTGTGTTTTACATTCCATATGTATGGCCCCCAAGGAAGACCAGCAACTGTATCTAATGCTAATGTGAATAATATAAACACTAAACAGCAACAAACAGCTAAAAGAAAACATCTGCTGTGACATCACAGCAGATGTGCGCCACAAGTGCAACATGCTTGAAATTTTTAACCAATGTTGAGCAGTTCAGCAGCAGATTTCTGTCCCATCTTATTCAATGTTGACTCACCTCAATGAAACAAACCTGTGTGGGCAATTATCCCAGGTTTTACTTTGTACAGGTACTGTGAAACATCTGACTAATGCTGACAAAATGTGCATTCAAATATGAATATGAGCTGTAGATTAAATAATTTGCTCAAACAAGAGCTTAAACATTTTAGATATTGGTTTAGTGCAGAGAAAAATAATAATGGCAGACAACTGTCTATGACCTCTCCCTGACTTTGTGAGAGATGTAAATGAATACATAACATGTTACATTTTTAAAAGCCTCAATATGGTGTCAGCTGGTCCTTTGTAGGCTCCTCTCACAGTGCAAAATGCATACAATGCCTAGAGGTACCAATGCTGCAGTGCTGACTGAGGCTTTGCTCTGTCATTAACTCTTTTTTGATTCAGCAGTGAAGTAATTCTCAGCAACCACAAAGCAATCATACCGTTCTCAGTCTATGTGTGGGTTAACTTGATATTTTAGTTTGTTGTATCATTAAACGGAAGTTTCACTTTGAATGTGTTTGGAAGCCATGAACTCTAAAGTCGCCTTCAGACTGGCCATTAATAGTCGGTCTCTGTGCACTACTGCTTGACTGGTCAACGGCTAAGTCGTCATGGATACAGGTCTCACTGTGGATGTGTAGTTCACACCTTACCACATGGCAATTTCACACTATGCAACTTTATGCTCAATGGAAATGGAGGAGTTGGCGCTAGTTTTCTGACTCGCTAACTTCAGCCAATTATTTTGAAAAGGTGACGTTGTGTTGATAACTGTTCTGTGTTTGAAATGTCCAGTAGACACAATTATATTCCCTCCAGTTCCGCTAGTCTAGTTGCCTCTTAACCCCGGCTCCATTAGTATTTGTATGTACATCTTCATGTTCATCTTTTTCAACTTTGGCTTGGGTTTTGTCATGTTATCCTCTGCAGCCACTTGTAACTGCTTGATCTCTAAAAACAGTTACTTCAACAGCAACATAACCTCACCAGGAAGAATGGCATTGTCACTCTAAATAATCCAAAAACTATCTGTGATTACTTTTTTTATTGAAAACAATAGTCCCTATAAAAATCCTATATCTAAATATATACACTATGATATCTCTTTCTAGATGACTATAGTAGATTCTGTTAGAGGGATGTGAGAATATTTCTTTTGCGTCATTTCATTAAACAAACCCTTTAAACATGTCACTCCAGCCACAAGAACTGGTTAGCAAAAAGTTGGCACCTGCTAAAATCTGAACTGCCAATGTAAACTAAGTTATGCTGTAACTAAATAGTAAAACCTACTAACACCAGCATTTGTGGGGGCAGCTGAAACAAGCTGTAAATATATCATCAATTTTTAAGATGGCAAACTTTAAAATTTTGCAAGCAAGTCTTTGCCTTCTATACTTCAGCAGATACAGAGCAACATTTGCGTTTATTTGGAGTCGTGTTTCTGGCACAAGTTGAAAGTAAGGCCAATATTTACTCGTTTTGTTTTAGTCTACATTATATTTACTGGCATGTTACTAACTAGTTTGGCGCTTGGCAGGTACCGTACAATTTACTGAAAACAGCTGCCTGCTGTGGCCAAAGTCAACCAAAACAATGAGCTGCGGTGTCAGGCTTGATTTATACTCCTGCGTAGGGTCTACTTGCATAGCTACACCATAGGCTACGCACGTAGCCATGCATTTATACTACCGTCGTGTCCCTGTCAATCTGCGTTTACACCCCCTGATGCTAGTCAGCGGTAGCGCTACAGCGTACACTGTGTTGACTTTTGCCGACCGAGCAGGCTAACTGCAGGCCCTCTGCTAATGTGAATGGGGATAAAATTGTATACAGCTGGTTTAGCCTTTTCAAATGAATCGACCGAATGGTACACATTCTGATAGTGAAACGAGTCATTTCGCTCGGGTTGTGACGGTCAAATATATTGATCCACTGCGTTACAGCCGCCGGTTTGGCCTCTAGTAAAAGTTACTTCAAAGCACGGGCACTTCCTGTCGGCTCGGAGGCATTGTGAAGCTACCCGACCAATCACAGAGCTTACGGTCTGCGTCACCTCGACATGTAGTTACATTTTGGAGGAGGTGCACATCAGACTACGCCATAGGTGATGGTGTAGGGTAGGGAGCTACGCAGAGGCTACGCCATCGATTTGACGCAGAAGTATAAATTGCACTCAATTCATTCATTCATCTCTATGAGCAACCCCTTTCACATACACAGTCATGTTATCCATGTGTTCCTCATTTTGTCATTATTTCAAAACACTCACACACTAAACACTGTCAGGGTCTTAGGAGACTAACTCTTAATTTGACACAAGGCTGTCTTAACTGCTGCTTTGATGCATATTGAATTTTAAGACCATTACCAAAAGATTTAAATTTCAAAAAATCAGTTTGTTTGTCGGTCTGTTTTTGTTAAGGATCCCATAAATTTGTGTGTGTATATATATATAT